>OW121743.1:17883083-18150583 GCA_933228675.1 Stomorhina lunata
TCATAGTCTAGTCATAGTCTAGTCATAGTCTAGTCATAGTCTAGTCATAGTCTAGTCATAGTCTAGTCATAGTCTAGTCATAGTCTAGTCATAGTCTAGTCATAGTCTAGTCATAGTCTAGTCATAGTCTAGTCATAGTCTAGTCATAGTCTAGTCATAGTCTAGTCATAGTCTAGTCATAGTCTAGTCATAGTCTAGTCATAGTCTAGTCATAGTCTAGTCATAGTCTAGTCATAGTCTAGTCATAGTCTAGTCATAGTCTAGTCATAGTCTAGTCATAGTCTAGTCATAGTCTAGTCATAGTCTAGTCATAGTCTAGTCATAGTCTAGTCATAGTCTAGTCATAGTCTAGTCATAGTCTAGTCATAGTCTAGTCATAGTCTAGTCATAGTCTAGTCATAGTCTAGTCATAGTCTAGTCATAGTCTAGTCATAGTCTAGTCATAGTCTAGTCATAGTCTAGTCATAGTCTAGTCATAGTCTAGTCATAGTCTAGTCATAGTCTAGTCATAGTCTAGTCATAGTCTAGTCATAGTCTAGTCATAGTCTAGTCATAGTCTAGTCATAGTCTAGTCATAGTCTAGTCATAGTCTAGTCATAGTCTAGTCATAGTCTAGTCATAGTCTAGTCATAGTCTAGTCATAGTCTAGTCATAGTCTAGTCATAGTCTAGTCATAGTCTAGTCATAGTCTAGTCATAGTCTAGTCATAGTCTAGTCATAGTCTAGTCATAGTCTAGTCATAGTCTAGTCATAGTCTAGTCATAGTCTAGTCATAGTCTAGTCATAGTCTAGTCATAGTCTAGTCATAGTCTAGTCATAGTCTAGTCATAGTCTAGTCATAGTCTAGTCATAGTCTAGTCATAGTCTAGTCATAGTCTAGTCATAGTCTAGTCATAGTCTAGTCATAGTCTAGTCATAGTCTAGTCATAGTCTAGTCATAGTCTAGTCATAGTCTAGTCATAGTCTAGTCATAGTCTAGTCATAGTCTAGTCATAGTCTAGTCATAGTCTAGTCATAGTCTAGTCATAGTCTAGTCATAGTCTAGTCATAGTCTAGTCATAGTCTAGTCATAGTCTAGTCATAGTCTAGTCATAGTCTAGTCATAGTCTAGTCATAGTCTAGTCATAGTCTAGTCATAGTCTAGTCATAGTCTAGTCATAGTCTAGTCATAGTCTAGTCATAGTCTAGTCATAGTCTAGTCATAGTCTAGTCATAGTCTAGTCATAGTCTAGTCATAGTCTAGTCATAGTCTAGTCATAGTCTAGTCATAGTCTAGTCATAGTCTAGTCATAGTCTAGTCATAGTCTAGTCATAGTCTAGTCATAGTCTAGTCATAGTCTAGTCATAGTCTAGTCATAGTCTAGTCATAGTCTAGTCATAGTCTAGTCATAGTCTAGTCATAGTCTAGTCATAGTCTAGTCATAGTCTAGTCATAGTCTAGTCATAGTCTAGTCATAGTCTAGTCATAGTCTAGTCATAGTCTAGTCATAGTCTAGTCATAGTCTAGTCATAGTCTAGTCATAGTCTAGTCATAGTCTAGTCATAGTCTAGTCATAGTCTAGTCATAGTCTAGTCATAGTCTAGTCATAGTCTAGTCATAGTCTAGTCATAGTCTAGTCATAGTCTAGTCATAGTCTAGTCATAGTCTAGTCATAGTCTAGTCATAGTCTAGTCATAGTCTAGTCATAGTCTAGTCATAGTCTAGTCATAGTCTAGTCATAGTCTAGTCATAGTCTAGTCATAGTCTAGTCATAGTCTAGTCATAGTCTAGTCATAGTCTAGTCATAGTCTAGTCATAGTCTAGTCATAGTCTAGTCATAGTCTAGTCATAGTCTAGTCATAGTCTAGTCATAGTCTAGTCATAGTCTAGTCATAGTCTAGTCATAGTCTAGTCATAGTCTAGTCATAGTCTAGTCATAGTCTAGTCATAGTCTAGTCATAGTCTAGTCATAGTCTAGTCATAGTCTAGTCATAGTCTAGTCATAGTCTAGTCATAGTCTAGTCATAGTCTAGTCATAGTCTAGTCATAGTCTAGTCATAGTCTAGTCATAGTCTAGTCATAGTCTAGTCATAGTCTAGTCATAGTCTAGTCATAGTCTAGTCATAGTCTAGTCATAGTCTAGTCATAGTCTAGTCATAGTCTAGTCATAGTCTAGTCATAGTCTAGTCATAGTCTAGTCATAGTCTAGTCATAGTCTAGTCATAGTCTAGTCATAGTCTAGTCATAGTCTAGTCATAGTCTAGTCATAGTCTAGTCATAGTCTAGTCATAGTCTAGTCATAGTCTAGTCATAGTCTAGTCATAGTCTAGTCATAGTCTAGTCATAGTCTAGTCATAGTCTAGTCATAGTCTAGTCATAGTCTAGTCATAGTCTAGTCATAGTCTAGTCATAGTCTAGTCATAGTCTAGTCATAGTCTAGTCATAGTCTAGTCATAGTCTAGTCATAGTCTAGTCATAGTCTAGTCATAGTCTAGTCATAGTCTAGTCATAGTCTAGTCATAGTCTAGTCATAGTCTAGTCATAGTCTAGTCATAGTCTAGTCATAGTCTAGTCATAGTCTAGTCATAGTCTAGTCATAGTCTAGTCATAGTCTAGTCATAGTCTAGTCATAGTCTAGTCATAGTCTAGTCATAGTCTAGTCATAGTCTAGTCATAGTCTAGTCATAGTCTAGTCATAGTCTAGTCATAGTCTAGTCATAGTCTAGTCATAGTCTAGTCATAGTCTAGTCATAGTCTAGTCATAGTCTAGTCATAGTCTAGTCATAGTCTAGTCATAGTCTAGTCATAGTCTAGTCATAGTCTAGTCATAGTCTAGTCATAGTCTAGTCATAGTCTAGTCATAGTCTAGTCATAGTCTAGTCATAGTCTAGTCATAGTCTAGTCATAGTCTAGTCATAGTCTAGTCATAGTCTAGTCATAGTCTAGTCATAGTCTAGTCATAGTCTAGTCATAGTCTAGTCATAGTCTAGTCATAGTCTAGTCATAGTCTAGTCATAGTCTAGTCATAGTCTAGTCATAGTCTAGTCATAGTCTAGTCATAGTCTAGTCATAGTCTAGTCATAGTCTAGTCATAGTCTAGTCATAGTCTAGTCATAGTCTAGTCATAGTCTAGTCATAGTCTAGTCATAGTCTAGTCATAGTCTAGTCATAGTCTAGTCATAGTCTAGTCATAGTCTAGTCATAGTCTAGTCATAGTCTAGTCATAGTCTAGTCATAGTCTAGTCATAGTCTAGTCATAGTCTAGTCATAGTCTAGTCATAGTCTAGTCATAGTCTAGTCATAGTCTAGTCATAGTCTAGTCATAGTCTAGTCATAGTCTAGTCATAGTCTAGTCATAGTCTAGTCATAGTCTAGTCATAGTCTAGTCATAGTCTAGTCATAGTCTAGTCATAGTCTAGTCATAGTCTAGTCATAGTCTAGTCATAGTCTAGTCATAGTCTAGTCATAGTCTAGTCATAGTCTAGTCATAGTCTAGTCATAGTCTAGTCATAGTCTAGTCATAGTCTAGTCATAGTCTAGTCATAGTCTAGTCATAGTCTAGTCATAGTCTAGTCATAGTCTAGTCATAGTCTAGTCATAGTCTAGTCATAGTCTAGTCATAGTCTAGTCATAGTCTAGTCATAGTCTAGTCATAGTCTAGTCATAGTCTAGTCATAGTCTAGTCATAGTCTAGTCATAGTCTAGTCATAGTCTAGTCATAGTCTAGTCATAGTCTAGTCATAGTCTAGTCATAGTCTAGTCATAGTCTAGTCATAGTCTAGTCATAGTCTAGTCATAGTCTAGTCATAGTCTAGTCATAGTCTAGTCATAGTCTAGTCATAGTCTAGTCATAGTCTAGTCATAGTCTAGTCATAGTCTAGTCATAGTCTAGTCATAGTCTAGTCATAGTCTAGTCATAGTCTAGTCATAGTCTAGTCATAGTCTAGTCATAGTCTAGTCATAGTCTAGTCATAGTCTAGTCATAGTCTAGTCATAGTCTAGTCATAGTCTAGTCATAGTCTAGTCATAGTCTAGTCATAGTCTAGTCATAGTCTAGTCATAGTCTAGTCATAGTCTAGTCAAAGTCTAGTCATAGTCTAGTCATAGTCTAGTCATGGTAAGATCATATTTCAAGTATCTCATTTGACTTGTTGTGTGTTTCCTTATTTATAAATTTCCCTTAATTATCATTTTAGTTTTCTTATCAAGATGAAAATTAAGATTTAGATTGAGCAATTTATTCGCCCATAAATTTAGAACTTTCCCTGTGTCCTTGTCTATTTACAATAGATTCATTAGATAAATAACATAAATAATATTTTATTATGCAAATTATTGATTCTATTTGTAATTTTTATAAATCATATTTAAATTACAAAAGCAATAAAGAACTATAGTTCCCATTGACTGAGCCTGCATGACTGAATGAAAGAGCATTAAATGAATGATTGAATTCATTGTGCCTTTAATAGCTTTTAAAAAGATTTGAAATCCTTCTTTTCATCTACAATTTTCCTTTGAGTATAATCTATGGCCTTTTTTTTATCGACATCTATAAAGTCGTCGTTATTTTTTATCATCATCAGGAGCGTCATTGTCCTCGCCTTGAGTCATAATGTTATTATGACAATACCGTCATCATTATTATCGTCGTCATTAATATCAATTTATTTTTAGAATCAGAAAGTGTATAAATTTTAAATTTATTTCTTAGGCAAGAGTGTCAATGCAGTTCTTTGTAAGAGGAGTGTTTCGAAAATGAAGCTATACTTACATTGTCTAATCACTATCATTTTAACCTTTTTGGAGTCCATTATTAAGTTTCGAACTACTGGGTTTTTTATATATTTTCTTTCGAATAACATTTTTAGTACATACATAATTATCCTTTCAATTTTTAAGTATGTGTTAGCTATAGTGTGTGTACGTGAATGTGTGTGAGTTTTTCAAACAACCACATTGCAGAATAATTTGCATTAAAATGAATTTCAATTGACTGACAGAATTTGTATAATAGGGGAGGAAAACCCATAGCAAAACATTGCAGTCGTACTACGACTGCAACTTTTATCAGAGCTTTGAATAAACTAATGACCAGAGCTAAGATTTTTGCTACTATTAAAACCATAAGTAAAGTTGTTACTTAATTTGTGATTGGAAAAAGATGAGCCCTTGGCAAGAATATGATAACGATTACAGCTATTCGTTTAGCTATGGCTAGAACTTTCACAAGCGCTATAAAAAAGTAAAATTTTTGAAAAATTTTCTATAAAAATATAAATTTTTTTTAAAAATTCCTATAAAAATATCAAATATAAGAAATTTTTTAAAATTTTCCTATAAATATATAAAATTTTTGAAAAATTTCCGACAAAAATAAGAAACTTTTGAAAAAATATCCTACAAAAATATAAAATTTTATAAAAATTTTCTATTAAAATATAAAATTTTTGAAAAGATTCCTATAAAGGTACGAAATTTTTGAAAAATTTCCTATAGAAAATATGAAATTTTTGAAAAATTTCCTATAGAAAATATGAAATTTTTGAAAAATGTCGTATAGAATATATGAATTTTTTAAAAAAATTTCTATAAAAATATGAAATTTTTGAAAAATTTCCAATAAAAATAAAAAATTTTTTAAAAATTTCCTATAAAAAAATATAAAATTTCCAATAAAAATATTAAATTTTTGTAAAATTTTCTATAAAAATAAAAACTATATGAAGAATTTCGTCTAAAAATTATAAATTTTTGAATTTCCTATAAAAATAAGAATATTTTGAAAATTTTTCTTTAAAAACAAAATATATAAGAAGAATTTCGTCTAAAAGTAAAATATTTTTGAAAATTTTGAAAACTTTGAAAACTTTGAAAAATTTCCTATAAAAATAGGGAATTTTTGAAAAATTCCCTATAAAAATAGGAAATTTTTGAAAAATTCTTTATAAAAAATAGGAAATTTTAAAAAATTCTTTATAAAAAATAGGAAGTTTTTGAAAAATTTCCTATAAAAATAGGAAATTTTTGAAAAATTTCCTATAAAAGTAGGACATTTTTGAAAAATTCCCTATAAAAATAGGAAATTTTTGAAAAATTCTTTATAAAAAATAGGAAATTTTTGAAAAATTCCCTATCAAAATCGGAAATTTTTGAAAATTTCCTATAAAAATAGGAAATTTGTGAAAAATTCTCTATAAAATAGGAAATTTTTGAAAAATTTCCTATAAAAAATAGGAAATTTTTGAAAAATTTCCTATAAAAAATAGGAAATTTTTTAAAAATTTCATATAAAAAATAGGAAATTTTTGAAAAATTTCCTATAAAAAATAGGAAATTTTTTGAAAATTTCCTATAAAAAATAGGAAATTTTTGAAAAATTTCCTATAAAAAATAGGAAATTTTTGAAAAATTTCCTATAAAAAATAGGAAATTTTTGAAAAATTTCCTATAAAAAATAGGAAATTTTTTGAAAAATTTCCTATAAAAAATAGGAAATTTTTGAAAATTTCCTATAAAAAATAGGAAATTTTTGAAAAATTATCCTATAAAAAATAGGAAATTTTTGAAAAATTTCCTATAAAAAATAGGAAATTTTTTGAAAAATTTCCTATAAAAAATAGGAAATTTTTGAAAAATTTCCTATAAAAATAGGAAATTTTTGAAAAATTTCCTATAAAAAATAGGAAATTTTTGAAAAATTTCCTATAAAAAATAGGAAATTTTTGAAAAATTTCCTATAAAAAATAGGAAATTTTTGAAAAATTTTCCTAAAAAAAATAGGAAATTTTTGAAAAATTTCCTATAAAAAATAGGAAATTTTTGAAAAATTTCCTATAAAAAATAGGAAATTTTTGAAAAATTTCCTATAAAAAATAGGAAATTTTTGAAAAATTTCCTATAAAAAATAGGAAATTTTTGAAAAATTTCCTATAAAAAATAGGAAATTTTTGAAAAATTTCCTATAAAGAAATAGGAAAATTTTTGAAAAATTTCCTATAAAAAATAGGAAATTTTTGAAAAATTTCCTATAAAAAATAGGAAATTTTTGAAAAATTTCCTATAAAAAATAGGAAATTTTTGAAAAAATTTCCTATAAAAAATAGGAAATTTTTGAAAAATTTCCTATAAAAAATAGGAAATTTTTGAAAAACTTTCCTATAAAAAATAGGAAATTTTTGAAAAATTTCCTATAAAAAATAGGAAAATTTTTGAAAAATTTCCTATAAAAAATAGGAAATTTTTGAAAAAATTTCCTATAAAAAATAGGAAATTTTTGAAAAATTTCCTATAAAAAATAGGAAATTTTTGAAAAATTTCCTATAAAAAATAGGAAATTTTTGAAAAATTTCCTATAAAAAAATAGGAAATTTTTGAAAAATTTCCTATAAAAAATAGGAAATTTTTGAAAAATTTCCTATAAAAAATAGGAAATTTTTGAAAAATTTCCTATAAAAAATAGGAAATTTTTGAAAAATTTCCTATAAAAAATAGGAAATTTTTGAAAAATTTATTATAAAAAATAGGAAATTTAAAAAAAATTTCCTATAAAAAATAGGAAATTTTTTAAAAATTTCCTATAAAAAATAGGAAATTTTTGAAAAATTTCATATAAAAAATAGGAAATTTTTGATTTAAATTTTATGTGTTTTTTGAGTTGTATTGGGCTACCTTCCCCTTTTCCTCCTGATTATCTTCTCAAAAAATATCATAATAAAATTCTCATATTATTAAGACTTATCTCAAAAATCAAAATGTTTCATGATGAGCATAAAATATTATTTAAACATAAATTCCAGGATAACAAGAGACTTTTCTAAAGCACAGGAAGATACTTATTAAAATTTGTCAAAAATTTTTGTATAACTTAAAAGTATTGATGTGAGAATATGAAAAAGTGAGAAAACAGACAAATTTTCTATAGAATATTTTTAAGCTTTAAGGCAAAACTTTAAGGAGAAGCTTAAAGTAGTAAAATGTATTTGTATGAGTATGACAAGAATTTTCAAATTTAAATTTTGTATGTGTTTGGAAATTGGGAAAGTGTGAGTGAAGGTTGTAAATAATTGTATTTGACACATAATCATAGATAAAAGTATAAAATTAAATTTAAACACATGTCTCTTAGTGTTAGGAATCTAGGAAGAAGTAAAAACAAGTCCTACATATCAAACTGACAAAAAAAACATAATATGATAAGAAAACCATTAGTTAGAAATAGACTTTATTCTTGAGAATTATATATTTACAAGATTGAATCATAAAATTTACTTTATACATATAAAACATTCTTGTAGGAACATAATTATATGTATGAAGAAATTTTATGCTTAGAAATAAAAATTAATGTTTGAAAGGGGGTGTTGGGGGTTTGAAATGGTTGCATGTCATACATATAAATAAGTTTCTTGTTGGGGGAGGTATCAGGATCCTTTCATCCATCCTATGACATACCATTACAAATTTCAGTATTATTCTTCTTACATAAAATATTTGTCTTGTTCCTGTTTTTTTTTATTCCTTGCCAAGGATTAAGTAGAGTCAGGGCTTGTAGCAGAACAAAGTAAGTGTACGAGTATGTTAAAAAACTATGTAGAGAGTGAATTTTAATATCATTTTTCTAGTTTTTTGTGATGAAATCATGTTCTGTAGGAGGAGTTGTGTGAAATTTGAACATATAATTTTACATAAACTTCTATTTTTTCTTAGCAAAAAAAGTATACTCTGGTTGAAACAAATTTGTTAAGAGTGTTTAGTTACTTTTTTTGAAAAGTTCATTATTTTGTCATGAATTAGGAAAAAATTAAATTAAAGTGCTTGTAAATAGTTAAAAAGTTTTGTAATAAAAATGAAATTTAAAGAGACAAATTATTAAATCAAAATATTTGGAAGGACAGAAGAAATATTATGTACTTATGAAGACATCCTAAAGAGCTTTAGGACTACAAAAAATATACGATCATAAGTTTAATAATAAAGATTTTTTTCAAAAATTTTTAGTATTTAATATAAAACTAAAAACTTGATTTTCAACAAAAAAAATCTTAAAGTTCCGTTCAATTCTCGAACCAGACTTTATAATTGTTAAATAGCCCAAAATCTTTATATAATATATCCCTAAGAACTTATTCAAATCGCTTCACAAATAGTGGAGTTATTGAAGAAATACCAAAAACATATTAATAAAAGTCTAATATAGGGTTGATGTCTAGGCTAAACGAAGTTCCTAATTTAAGCCAAAAGCCTAAAACTATACTAGAGAGCAAAATTTTGTTTAAAATAAAAAGTAAAAGGAAAGAGAAAATCTATCTGTTAATAGTTTTCCTAAAAAATTGATTTTTGTTTTTTAAATTGTCTTCAAGAAATAGAAAATTTTTGAAAAACTTTATAGAAAATTTTTAAAAAATTTCCTATAAAAATAGAAAATTTTTAAAAAATTTCCTATAAAAATAGAAAATGTTTAAAAAATTTTCTATAAAAATTGAAAATTTTTCAAAAATTTCCTATAAAAATAGAAAATTTTTGAAAAATTTCCTATAAAAATAAAAAATTTTTGAAAAATTTCCTATAAAAATAGAAAATTTTTGAAAAATTTCCTATAAAAATAGAAAAATTTTTGAAAAATTTCCTATAAAAATAGAAAATTTTTGAAAAATTTCCTATAAAAATAGAAAGTTTTTGAAAAATTTTGAAAAATTTCCTATAAAAATATAAAATTTTTGAAAAATTTCCTATAAAAATAAATAATTTTTGAAAAATTTCCTATAAAAGTAAAAAATTTTTGAAAAATTTCCTACAAAAATAGAAAATATTTAAAAAATTTCCTATAAAAATAGAAAATTTTTGAAAAATTTTCTATCAAAAGAGAAAATTTTTGAAAAATTTCCTATAAAAATAGAAAGTTTTTGAAAATTTTCCTATAAAAATAGAAAATTTTTGAAAAATTTCCTATAAAAATAGAAATTTTTTGAAAATTTTCCTATAAAAATAGAAAATCTTTGAAAATTTTCCTATAAAAATAGAAAATCTTTGAAAAAATTTCCTATAAAAATAAAAAATTTTTGAAAAAATTCTTATAAAAATAGAAAATTTTTAAAAAATTTCCTATAAAAATAGAAAATTTTTGAAAAATTTTCTATCAAAAGAGAAAATTTTTGAAAAATTTCCTATAAAAATAGAAAGTTTTTGAAAATTTTCCTATAAAAATAGAAAATTTTTGAAAAATTTCCTATAAAAATAGAAATTTTTTGAAAATTTTCCTATAAAAATAGAAAATCTTTGAAAATTTTCCTATAAAAATAGAAAATCTTTGAAAAATTTCCTATAAAAATAAAAAATTTTTGAAAAAATTCTTATAAAAATAGAAAATTTTTGAAAAATTTCCTATAAAAAATAGAAAATTTTTGAAAAATTTCCTATAAAAATAGAAAATTTTGAAAAATTTCCTATAAAAATAGAAAATTTTTGAAAAATTTCCTATAAAAAATAGAAAATTTTTGAAAAATTTCCTATAAAAATAGAAAATTTTTAAAAAATTTCCTATAAAAATAGAAAATTTTTGAAAAAATTCCTATAAAAATAGAAAATTTTTGAAAAATTTCCTATAAAAATAGAAAATTTTTGAAAAATTTCCTATAAAAATAGAAAATTTTTGAAAAATTTCCTATAAAAATAGAAAATTTTTGAAAAATTTCTTATAAAAATAGAAAATTTTTGAAAAATTTCCTATAAAAATAGAAAATTTTTGAAAAATTTCCTATAAAAATAGAAAATTTTTGAAAAATTCCTATAAAAATAGAAAATTTTTGAAAAATTTCCTATAAAATAGAAAATTTTTGAAAAATTTCCTATAAAAATAGAAAATTTTTGAAAAATTTCCTATAAAAATAGAAAATTTTGAAAAATTTCCTATAAAAATAGAAAATTTTTGAAAAATTTCCTATAAAAATAGAAAATTTTTGAAAAATTTCCTATAAAAATAGAAAATTTTTGAAAAATTTCCTATAAAAATAAGAAAATTTTTGAAAAATTTCCTATAAAAATAGAAAATTTTTGAAAAATTTCCTATAAAAATAGAAAATTTTTGAAAAATTTCCTATAAAAATAGAAAATTTTTGAAAAATTTCCTATAAAAATAGAAAATTTTTGAAAAATTTCCTATAAAAATAGAAAATTTTTGAAAAATTTCCTATAAAAATAGAAAATTTTTGAAAAATTTCCTATAAAAATAGAAAATCTTTGAAAAATTTCCCTATAAAAATAGAAAATTTTTGAAAAATTTCCTATAAAAATAGAAAATTTTTGAAAAATTTCCTATAAAATAGAAAATTTTTGAAAAATTTCCTATAAAAATAGAAAATTTTTGAAAAATTTCCTATAAAAATAGAAAATTTTTGAAAAATTTCCTATAAAAATAGAAAATTTTTGAAAAATTTCCTATAAAAATAGAAAATTTTTGAAAAATTTCCTATAAAAATAGAAAATTTTTGAAAAATTTCCTATAAAAATAGAAAAATTTTGAAAAATTTCCTATAAAAATAGAAAATTTTTGAAAAATTTTAGAAAATTTTTGAAAAATTTCCTATAAAAATAGAAAATTTTTGAAAAATTTCCTATAAAAATAGAAAATTTTTGAAAAATTTCCTATAAAAATAGAAAATTTTTGAAAAATTTCCTATAAAAATAGAAAATTTTTGAAAAATTTCCTATAAAAATAGAAAATTTTTGAAAAATTTCCTATAAAAATAGAAAATTTTTGAAAAATTTCCTATAAAAATAGAAAATTTTTGAAAAATTTCCTATAAAAATAGAAAATTTTTGAAAAATTTCCTATAAAAATAGAAAATTTTTAAAAAATTTATTATAAAAATAGAAAATTTTGCAAAATTTCCTAAAAAAAATAGAAAATGTTTGAAAAATTTCCTATAAAAATAGAAAAAAGTATAAAATTTTGAAACATTTTTTAACAAAAATTGATGTAAAAAGCATTTAAAAGTTTGATAAACTTTTTAATGATTATTTATTAAAATAAATTAATAACTTTCATCTGTTTCGACTTAATGTCCTTTCATCTTCTTTTATCCTATTGTTCTAATAGGATATAATGTCCAGCTGTTTACAAAAAAAAAACTAAATTCTAATAAATATGACATGAACGTTTATGTCATTTATAGCTAGAAACCTATTTCCAAAGCTTTTTAAATTTCATTTACAAAGTATTCAAAGTCTAAGAAGCTTTAACAAACTAAATGAAAGGAACAAAAATATAAAACACTTGACTTGTCAACACAAGTCATTTAAGTCATTTGTAATCATTTGGGCGTTAAAACTTACAAACGGAAAACAAATCGAAAAAGTAAATACCGGATCAAGATCTAAGCATAAACGCTGTTATATTCATACTCATACTCACACACACATTCGCTGCTGTCCTGTAAGCAACATTTTCTGTTCTCAATTTTCAATGCTTCTGGCTCACTTGGCTTTGGCAATCGTCATAAATCTTAATTTGCGTTTAAAGCATAAAAGGATGTTTAAATACAAAAAAATATCTAAAAATGGAAGTGTATTAGTGTGTTGTACACTGAAAATATTGTGTGGTAAATTTTACTGAATTTTCAAATTAATCAAGTCAAACATTACGAAAACAATTAAAATATTTGTTTAAGCGTAGTCCTTTAAAACAGTTGTATTTGCTACCGCTTTCTGCTATTGGTGTTCACTTGTATTTAAAGAAAAATCTAGTTCCAGAGATTTTATTTTTTGTTATTTTTCTTTTCTAATAATTCTTCTTTATTTTGTTGCAAATTTTTAAATACCCGGTACTGTTGCAAATATTAAAACTTTTTTTCTTTTTCTATGTTCTGAAAATATTTGTCGCAATATTTTCCACCGAACCGACATTATGATTTACAATTTGTGCAAATGTATTCAAAACTTCGTTTTCCATTTCATTTCAATTTTCCCCCAAAAAATTAAATGCAAAAAAAGAAACTGTAACATAGAAATTTTCATATTCATTTGTTTGTAAAACATTCCCTTTTAGCCTCAAAGCTTTTTGGCAGCTTGCTCTTACATTTGTTAATACAATTGTTTCTTTGTTTTTCTCTTTCTCTCTCTCTCTCTCTATCTCTATCTCTTCCTTTCACACCCACACACTTGAATTCATTTTATTATCAGAAAAACAAAGTTACCGCAGTGTTAAACAGGATTTTAGTTTTGATTTCCTTTTTTTAAATATTTTCAAATGGGGGAGAATGTTTTTTAATTTTCTTTCATTTCGCTTAAGATTTTTCATTACAAAGACAATAAAAAGCCAAAAGAAAATAAGTCAAACAATGATGATGACACTTCAAAATTTATGATATTTTACATTCATTGGGGGGAAAGTCATTTAAAAAATGAAACAAGAATTTGGTAAAGAATGGAAAATTATTGATCAAAAGCTTTATACAGCTTCTGTAACTGATATGAAATATTCATGTATAAAAATAAACAAAATGTCTATGAAAATAGGAAATTTTTCAAAATTTTTGAAAAATTTCCTATAAAAATAGGAAATTTTAGAAAAATTTCCTATAAAAATAGGAAATTTTTGAAAAATTTCCCATAAAATAGGAAATTTTTCAAAATTTCCTATACAAAATAGGAAATTTTTGAAAAATTTCCTATAAAAATGGGAAATTTTTGAAAAATTTTCCTATAAAAATAGGAAAATTTTTGAAAAATTTCCTATAAACATAGGAAACTTTTGAAAATTTCCTATAAAAATAGGAAATTTTTGAAAAATTTCCTATAAACATAGGAAATTTTTGAAAAATTTCCTATAAAAATAGGAAATTTTTTGAAAAATTTCCTATAAAAATAGGAAATTTTTGAAAAATTTCCTATAAAAATAGGAAATTTTTGAAAAATTTCCTATAAAAATAGGAAATTTTTGAAAAAATTTCCTATAAAAATAGGAAATTTTTGAAAAATTTCCTATAAAAATAGGAAATTTTTGAAAAATTTCCTATAAAAATAGGAAATTTTTGAAAAATTTCCTATAAAAATAGGAAATTTTTGAAAAATTTCCTATAACAATAGGAAATTTTTGAAAAATTTCCTATAAAAATAGGAAATTTTTGAAAAATTTCCTATAAAAATAGGAAATTTTTGAAAAATTTCCTATAAAAATAGGAAATTTTTGAAAAATTTCCTATAAAAAATAGGAAATTTTTGAAAAATTTCCTATAAAAATAGGAAATTTTTGAAAAATTTCCTATAAAAATAGGAAATTTTTAAAAATTTCCTATAAAAATAGGAAATTTTTGAAAAATTTCCCATAAAAATAGGAAATTTTTCAAAAATTTCCTATACAAAATAGGAAATTTTTGAAAAATTTCCTATAAAAATGGGAAATTTTTGAAAAATTTCCTATAAAAATAGGAAATTTTTGAAAAATTTCTATAAACATAGGAAACTTTTGAAAAATTTCCTATAAAAATAGGAAACTTTTGAAAAATTTCCTATAAAAAATAGGAAATTTTTGAAAAATTTCCTATAAAAATAGGAAATTTTTGAAAAATTTCCTATAAAAATAGGAAATTTTTGAAAAAATTTCCTATAAAAATAGGAAATTTTTGAAAAATTTCCTATAAAAATAGGAAATTTTTGAAAAATTTCCTATAAAAATAGGAAATTTTTGAAAAATTTTCCTATAAAAATAGGAAATTTTTGAAAAATTTCCTATAAAAATAGGAAATTTTTGAAAAATTTCCTATAAAAATAGGAAATTTTTGAAAATTTCCTATAACAATAGGGAAATTTTTGAAAAATTTCCTATAAAAATAGGAATTTTTGAAAAATTTCCTATAAAAATAGGAAATTTTTGAAAAATTTCCTATAAAAATAGGAAATTTTTGAAAAATTTCCTATAAAAATAGGAAATTTTTGAAAAATTTCCCTATAAAAATAGGAAATTTTTGAAAAATTTCCTATAAAAATAGGAAATTTTTGAAAAATTTCCTATAAAAATAGGAAATATTGAAAAATTTCCTATAAAAATAGGAAATTTTTGAAAAATTTCCTATAAAAATAGGAAATTTTTGAAAAATTTCCTATAAAAATAGGAAATTTTTGAAAAATTTCCTATAAAAATAGGAAATTTTTGAAAAATTTCCTATAAAAATAGGAAATTTTTGAAAAATTTCCTATAAAAATAGGAAATTTTGAAAAATTTCCTATAAAAATAAGAAATTTTTGAAAAATTTCCTATAAAAATAGGAAATTTTTGAAAAATTTCCTATAAAAATAGGAAATTTTTGAAAAATTTCCTATAAAAATAGGAATTTTTGAAAAATTTCCTATAAAAATAGGAAATTTTTGAAAAATTTCCTATAAAATAGGAAATTTTTTGAAAAATTTCCTATAAAAAATAGGAAATTTTTGAAAAATTTCCTATAAAAATAGGAAATTTTTGAAAAATTTCCTATAAAAATAGGAAATTTTTGAAAATTTCCTATTATAAAAATAGGAAATTTTTGAAAAATTTCCTATAAAAATAGGAAATTTTTGAAAAATTTCCTATAAAAATAGGAAATTTTTGAAAAATTTCCTATAAAAATAGGAAATTTTTGAAAAATTTCCTATAAAAATAGAAAATTTTTGAAAAATTTCCTATAAAAATAGGAAATTTTTGAAAAATTTCCTATAAAAATAGAAAATTTTTGAAAAATTTCCTATAAAAATAGGAAATTTTTGAAAATTTTCCTATAAAAATAGGAAATTTTTGAAAAATTTTCCTATAAAAATAGGAAATTTTTGAAAATTTTCCTATAAAAATAGGAAATTTTTGAAAATTTTCCTATAAAAATAGGAAATTTTTGAAAATTTTCCTATAAAAATAGGAAATTTTTGAAAATTTTCCTATAAAAATAGGAAATTTTTGAAAAATTTCCTATAGAAATAGGAAATTTTTGAAAAATTTCCTATAAAAATAGGAAATTTTTGAAAAATTTCCTATAGAAATAGGAAATTTTTGAAAAATTTCCTATAGAAATAGGAAATTTTTGAAAAATTTAATATAGAAATAGGAAATTTTTGAAAAATTTCCTATAGAAATAGGAAATTTTTGAAAAATTTCCTATAGAGATAGGAAATTTTTGAAAAATTTCCTATAGAAACAGGAAATTTTTGAAAAATTTCCTATAGAAATAGGAAATTTTTGAAAAATTTACTATAGAAATAGGAAATTTTTGAAAAATTTCCTATAGAAATAGGAAATTTTTGAAAAATTTCCTATAGAAATAGGAAATTTTTGAAAAATTTCCTATAGAAATAGGAAATTTTTGAAAAATTTCCTATAGAAATAGGAAATTTTTGAAAAATTTCCTATAGAAAGAGGAAATTTTTGAAAAATTTCCTATAGAAGTAGGAAATTTTTGAAAAATTTCCTATAGAAATAGGAAATTTTTGAAAATTTTCCTATAGAAATAGGAAATTTTTGAAAAATTTCCTATAGAAATAGGAAATTTTTGAAAAATTTCTTATTGAAATAGGAAATTTTAAAAAAAATTCCTATAAAAATAGAAAATTTTTGAAAAATTTCCTATAAAAATAGGAAGTTTTTGAAAAATTTCCTATACAAAAAGAAAATTTTTGAAAAATTTCCCTTAAAAATAGAAAATTTTTGAAAAATTTCCTATAAAAATAGGAAGTTTTTGAAAAATTTCCTATACAAATAGAAAATTTTTGAAAAATTTCCCATAAAAATAGAAAATTTTTGAAAAATTTGCTATAAAAATAGGAAATTTTTGAAAAATTTCCTATAGAAATAGGAAATTTTTGAAAAATTTCCTATAGAAATAGGAAATTTTTGAAAAATTTCCTATAGAAATAGGAAATTTTTGAAAAATTTCCTATAGAAATAGGAAATTTTTGAAAAATTTCCTATAAAAATAGGAAATTTTTGAAAAACTTCCTATAGAAATAGGAAATTTTTGAAAAATTTCCTATTAAAATAAAAAGTTCCTGAAGTCTCTTTTTTGAATATTCCTTCCTTTAGCTTTAAATTAAAAAATTCTTTCATATTTTTAAATAAATTGTTAAATAAAATTTATTTTATATTATTATAAAAATTTTACAAAACAATCTCTGAAAGATATGTTAAACCCATTAAAACAAACTTAGGCCTAGTATTACAAAACTTGTTTAAAATAACTATAACAATATGATTATTCTATCTAAATATAACAAATTTATAGGGTAACTAAAGCAATTGGGTCAAAGTAATATAAAGAATTCATATCTTGTTGTGAATGTACTTAAAACAAGAGAATTTTACTGTAACAAATATTTAGAAGTAACTAATTTTATACTAATAAAAGGCATTCTCTGAGTAATGGTTTGGTATTTTAGCCTTGAATACAATATAAATAAACAAATTATACAAGAATTTTGGGCTTTGTATAATAAATAATGTAGATTGAGAATTTTATTTAACAGTAATTGTGTTCAATTTCAAATCTAAACACAGTATAGGCCAAAATATTAAAACCAAATACTGTTAAGTTTAAAGCAAAAGATTGCGTTAAACTCAAGTTGAAATATTCAAATTAAAATTGTAATTAAATCATTAATTTCCAGAAATTCGTAACTATTTCATCTCAAACATTTACATTTTATGTTTAAGTTGCAAACTATTAAATTGACTTTAGCATATTTTTCCTATAAACATGTTTCTATACATTTAACAACAACAATAACAGGATAACGAAAGCAATAGCAAACTTGAGCAAAAACAACAATATCAGGACGACAACACAAACATATTTTAGCAAAACCTACATCTACTCCCAATTACCAACACAGTTACATTTTCATATTTAATTCAGGGAATAGAAACTACTCCCACCCACCCACTTAATACTCGACAATTGCTTGTTACTCTTTGTACTTAAAGCAACAAAACACACAAACTTAGTCCTTTAGTTACAACAAACATCTACTCAATGTTAAGCAAACATGTAAAGATTGTGATACATGATTTTGGGATTTTAGGAGTCAAGTCTATGATTTGTTTGTTTGTTTATAATTCGGATGAATAATTATAGGGGAAATTGGTCAGGACTTAGGCTGAGGCTTAATTCAAAATAATATTAAAACAAATAAAAATTAATGACTAAGCTACACTGTGACTAGACTATGACTAGACTATGACTAGACTATGACTAGACTATGACTAGACTATGACTAGACGTATGACTAGACTATGACTGGACTATGACTAGACTATGACTGGACTATGACTAGACTATGACTAGACTATGACTGGACTATGACTAGACTATGACTAGACTATGACTAGACTATGACTAGACTATGACTAGACTACGACTAGACTATGACTAGACTATGACTAGACTATGACTGGACTATGACTAGACTATGACTAGACTATGACTAGACTATGACTGGACTATGACTAGACTATGACTAGACTATGACTAGACTATGACTAGACTATGACTAGACTATGACTAGACTATGACTAGACTATGACTAGACTATGACTAGACTATGACTAGACTATGACTAGACTATGACTAGACTATGACTAGACTATGACTAGACTATGACTAGACTATGACTAGACTATGACTAGACTATGACTAGACTATGACTAGACTATGACTAGACTATGACTAGACTATGACTAGACTATGACTAGACTATGACTAGACTATGACTAGACTATGACTAGACTATGACTAGACTATGACTAGACTATGACTAGACTATGACTAGACTATGACTAGACTATGACTAGACTATGACTAGACTATGACTAGACTATGACTAGACTATGACTAGACTATGACTAGACTATGACTAGACTATGACTAGACTATGACTAGACTATGACTAGACTATGACTAGACTATGACTAGACTATGACTAGACTATGACTAGACTATGACTAGACTATGACTAGACTATGACTAGACTATGACTAGACTATGACTAGACTATGACTAGACTATGACTAGACTATGACTAGACTATGACTAGACTATGACTAGACTATGACTAGACTATGACTAGACTATGACTAGACTATGACTAGACTATGACTAGACTATGACTAGACTATGACTAGACTATGACTAGACTATGACTAGACTATGACTAGACTATGACTAGACTATGACTAGACTATGACTAGACTATGACTAGACTATGACTAGACTATGACTAGACTATGACTAGACTATGACTAGACTATGAATATGTTATGTTGAAAAATTTATGTTTAGGCCTTTGTTGAATTTAGGACATATTTCATGAATATTAATTCTGTTATAAAATCTCTATCGATTTTAACTTTGTCTGTGTGGCGCCTCTTAATATGCGTCTAGTCTCTGGTTTTACATATTTTAGTTTTGCTGATATTTGTGCTTTAAGGATTACAGTAGCTGTATTGCATATACATGTATTATTATCTTTTTTTATATCATTCTCCTAAAATGCTTTTTATATATTATTTAATTATTATCTCTTGGCTAAAGCTCTAAAATCTAACCTTGTTCCATAACAAGGCCATAAACAAACAAAAACATGAAATATTTTGTTTAAAACTGATATAATAAATTTAAAAATTTAGTACAGGAAATTGTTTCTCTTTTTTATCTTAATTTCATACATATTTAAACTCACAAAAGTTGCTGAAACAATGAACTTTGACCTCTACCATACTCATACCAAACTTGCGAGGAAATTTGCCAAGCAATGCAGAAAAATATATATTAAAAACATGGTAAACATGCCAAATCCTCTACAAACTTAAATATAATTCGTAAAAATGAAAATAAAATACCTAAAAAAAATAAAACGAATGATGTCATCCTAAAAATATGCCAAGAAATAAAGCGATAAAAATCCTTTGCATACTAAAACGAACATTAAAGCGATGTCAACAAAAGTTGCTGGAGATGCATGTTGCAGAGAGTTTTTCGTTTAGCACATGCTCAGTTTTGGTTTGATTGTATGAAGAGAATGTTGTAAGGCGAGCAAGAAATTGTGTTGTGAATTTTTCGAATTTCGAAAACAACATGTTGCTTTTATCTTTGTAATTTGTGGCATGATTTTAGGCGCGTGGAATAAACATGAAAATAAATTCCAATGCAAAGTAGTAAAACAAGTTTGAAGGATTGTTTAAAGATAAATGATAAGATAAAACATGTTTGATGCTATTGGGGTCTAGAGATTGGAAGGCTGGTTTATAATAGATTAGGGATTGGTCTTAAGTAAATCTGATAAAAATCATGTTCATAGATCTGGTATGGTATAGTCTTAGATATAGACTAGACGTAGACTAAAGAAAGTTTTTAATAGCTCTCTTTAGGTTTATGGGGTCTAGATATCAGAGTGCAGGGGCCAAATTACCATACTCGGTATCGATCGAAGTAGTGTTTACTATGAATTTATATGAAAAATAAAAACTTTATATCCAAATTTCTCAAAACTACTTTTTTGACATTGGCCCTTTTAGCACCAAGCCACAGATATAACCTATAAGGTTTACTACGTTATAAGTTATTTCACAAAAGTTCATGACAGTAAAAGCATATCATTTAAACTTAACATTTTGACAAAAAAAAAACGGATATGTTTAGATAACAAATTTTATTACAATAATTTTGAAAATCCCTAAGGTATTTTACAAAATATTTGCTTAAAAGTCAGATCGATCGATCGATATAGAAAAAAACTGCAGTTTTATTTTTGATTTCTTCTTCTTCTGTTATCCTTGACTTCTAGTGGCCTCAACCATTATTTTATATCGAACTCTATTGTCAGATGTTAGGCATGCGCCAACTCTACATCAATTGACCTTCTGCACGTTCCAGCAGGTGCACCGACACGACGGCCACTTCCGTGTAGATTTCAATGGAGCGCTTGTCGAGCAATGTTGCTATTTGGCCTTCGAAGTGTGAGGTTTGCTCCATAGCCTCCAGGCATAATCTTTGTCATGGAAATATTGATTTCCAGCCCAGCTACTCGAAATTCAACAGCGATAACTTTAGTGTTTTCTTGAAGCTGAAATGAGATAAGAAAAATTATTGCATGTCGGCCGACGAACATTTCTTAGCAGGCTTAACTAAGTTCCGACAGGTGGCGCCACTGAAAATTGCTTAAATATAATTAAATCGTAAACCTAGCATTTGATCATTCCATGATCTTTAGCAAAGATGTTGAGCATGAGTCGAAGAAGGTTTCTAATTAAGTTGGTATGAACAATTTCCGAGAGATGGTGCTACTTAAAATTACTCAAAATGAATAAAATCGTAAACTGTGCATTTGATCATGCTATGATCTTTAGCAAAGTTGTTGTGCATGAGCCGACGAAGGTTTCTAAGTTAGTGTGCTCACGTTCCGACAGGTGGCGCCACTGAAAATTGTTTAAATTTAATTAAATCGTAAACTGGTCATTTAATCATGCTATGATCTTTAGCAAAGTTATTATATATGAGTTGACTAAGCTTTCTAAGTTGATATGAATAATTTCTGACAAGTGGTGCCATTGAAAATTGCTTAAATTTTATTAAATCGTATACCGTGCATTTGATCATGCTATAATCTTTAGCAAAGTTGTTGCGCATGAGGCGACAGAGATTTCTAAATTGCTGCGATTAATTTCCGATAGATGGCGCTACCGAAAATGGTTAAAAATTAATAAAATCATATACTATACATTTGATTATGTAATGATCTTAAGAAAAGTTGTTGTGCATGAACCGATGAAGGTTTCTAAGTTAGTGAGACTATTTTTCGTCAGATGGCGTCACTGAAAATTGCTTAAATTTAATTAAATCGTAAACTGGTCATTTAATTGTGCTATTATCTTTAGCAAAGTTATTGCATATGAGCTTATTAAGGTTTCTAAGTTGGTATTAATAATTTCCAATAGGTGGCGCCATTGAAAATTGCTTAAATTTTATTAAATCGTATACCGTGCATTAGATCATGCTATGATCTTTAGCACAGTTGTTGCACATGAGTCGACGGGGCTTTCTAAGTTGCTGCGATGAATTTCCGATAGATGGCGCTACCGAAAATGGTTAAAAATTAATAAAATCATATACCATACATTTGATTATGTAATGACCTTAAGAAAAACTGTTGTGCATGAGCCGACGAAGGTTTCTAAGTTAGTGAGACTATTTTTCGTCAGATGGCGCCACTGAAAATTGCTTAAATTTAATTAAATCGTAAACTGGTCATTTGATTATGCTATGATCTTTAGCA
Source organism: Stomorhina lunata (assembly GCA_933228675.1). Lineage (NCBI taxonomy): Eukaryota > Metazoa > Arthropoda > Insecta > Diptera > Rhiniidae > Stomorhina > Stomorhina lunata. Next base: position 17,905,351 of record OW121743.1, read on the forward strand.
AAGTTATTGCATATGAGCTGACTAAGGTTTCTAAGTTGATATGAATAATTTCCGACAGGTGGCGCCATTGAAAATTGCTTAAATTTTATTAAATCGTATATCGCGCATTTGATCATGCTATAATCTTTAGCAAAGTTGTTGCGCATGAGTCGACAGAGATTTCTAAGTTGCTGCGATTAATTTCCGATAGATAGCGCTACCGAAAATGGTGAAAAATTAATAAAATCATATTCATTACAATTGATTATGTAATGATCGTAAGAAAAGTCGTTGCGCATGAGCCGATTAAGGTTTCTAAATTGGTGAGACTGTTTTTCGTCAGATGGCGCCACTGAAAATTAATCAAAATAAATAGAATTATAAACTATGCGTGTGATCATGTGTTGGTCGGACAAAATCAATAAAATGATTAAATATTAATTGAATAATTATGTAATGTCTTGCCTTCCAACTTATTTTACTTGATGGCGCAGCAACGCGCGCATGGTACAGCTAGTTTTGTATAAAAATATTTAGGATAAAATAAAAGAATATAGTTATCTTCCATTGAAATAAATTTCCTTTTTGCTTTCTCAAATAACTTTCCTTTTATTAAATGCATTTTACAACATTTCTCAGACTTCCTGAAAGTCATTACCACGTCACAAACATACATTGACCTTTTTCCCAATTGTTTCTTTCTAGATAAAAATGATGAAAATACCAGACAAGAAGAATCTAACAAACGAAATGAAAATGTCAAATAACAAAAATAAAAAAAGAGTTTTTGTTTGTTTCTTCTTCTACTTTTCTAAATAGTTTGTTAACGTTTTATTTAATTTTTTTTTTTAATAACAAAAAAAAATCCTTTTTATCCTTCAATTCCCCAACATTACACTCAAACAAAAGCGAAATAAAGTTGATTGTTTTAAATCTGCTTTTCGTTCTAACTCCTTGGCTCCTTTAAAGGAGCTAAAGCTAGTGCTACAAAAAACAAGGACATGTGTGTAAAATAAATCTTTAGGTCTTAACAAAACGTTTCCGTTTTTTTTGTGTTTAAAATGTTGTTGCTTTTGTTATTGTTTTCCCTTTTTACTCACAGTCCCTACACTTTTCCTGTTCAAGCAAAGATTTCCACTTGTTATTGTTGCAATAAGTAGTGGCTTCTTTTTCTCCTGTTTTTGTAGCCATTTCTCTTAGCAAAGAAAATTTTCTAACAGAAAATAAAAATAGGGAAAAGCTAAAGAAATTTCCTTCATGCTATGAGTTTCTGTGTTTGAATCTCTGTGTCTGTGATTGTGTCTGTTTTTAACTTTAAGTTGTTTTTCCGTTTACAAACATTTAAGTGGTTTCTTTTACCGGATACCCTCCCGCCTTGCCGTAAGTGTTTTCAATTGTATGTATTTGTCAGTTTTTTCTATGGTTTTATTGTCTTTGGTGTCTTTGTGTTAAAAAGACGAAGAATATTATTGTCTTTTAAGCTTGATTTCCACTATTGTTTTTGTCATGTCAACTGTCCTTACAAAAAAATAAAAGCCGACCAGGCAAGGAAACGCAAAATGTTACATAGCGTTAGTTGGTAGGGAAAATACTTAATTTAACGTGAAAAGGAAATTTGTATATCAACAGAACATCGTTATGTGGCATATAATTCTTGTCAAAATTGATATTCTTCATGATAGATTTAAGGAAATGGTCATGTTTGTGAAGTAGCCACCAAGAACATGCGATTTAATCCCTTTAGACTTCTGTTGAGCATCAGTCGACAGAGATTTCTAAGTTGCTGCGATTAATTTCCGATAGATGGCGCTACCGAAAATATTTAAAAATTAATAAAATCGTATACTATGCATTTGATTATGTAACGATCTTAAGAAAAGTTGTTGCGCATGAGTCGATGAAGGTTTCTAAGTTGGTGAGACTATTTTTCCTCAGATGGCGCCACTGAAAAATAATCAAAATATATAGAATCATTAAATATGCATGTGATCATGTGTTGGTCTTGCCACATTGGATATTTTTCGTGATCGATTTATGGTCATGGTCATGATGTGATGTAGGCACTAAGAACGTGCGATTTAATCCCTTTAGACTTTTGGGATATAAATGGGATGCAGTTGTTGCCTGAGTTTAATGCTAACAGGTAGCAACTGTATTCAATTCCTACTCACACCTCCTAGTGGTACATCCTGGAAACCTGAGCAAAATAGTTGAAGATGCGGTAAATAACCCGAGTGGGATTCTAGGTCAGGGCTAACGTAAGAGGGAGTTATCTTGGAGCCATTCCGACATATTTGGTCTAAGGGTCTAAGATAATTGTACTTGGTGAAATACGAAACTGTAGCGTCTGTTCAACATTTTAGTTGCGGCTACAAGCGGGCTTCTGTCTCGGATCGAGCGGCTCGATTTACAAACTTGGCTCTTGTCTCTGGACTTATCATCCATCGACTTAGCACTTACAATGTTTTAAGCATGAAAAGAAACAACATTACAGAATATACTACTCCAAGGGGTAATCATGCAAGAAATCCCCCTGCTACGGCAGCTGGCAGAAGGATTTTGGAGGTGCCTTATCTATGCAAGAACATCCTGATGAACGAAACCAATTATATCTGAAGATATCGGATAGAATTGGAAAGAAAATTGAAAGAAAGTTTAAAGTTTGCGACATGGAACGTACACGCACACTATACGAAACAGGGAAATTAGAACAACTAAGACGAGAAATGTTGCGTTATAAAATCGATTTTTTGGCGGTGCAAAAAGCAAGATGGACAGGGCAAGGGAAGATACGGAATGAAAATACTGTGTTTCTTTACTCCGGCCGCCCGGAAGGCGATGAGCATAGTAGAGGTGTGGGATTCCTTATATCGAAAAAAAAATAGCTAAGTTCATGATAGCGTGGTATCCTATCAGTGAGAGTCTCATGGCAATAAAGATCAAAACTAAAGCTTGCAATTTGATAATTATCAATGTCTACGCTCCGATTGAAATCCAATAATACCGGTTTGGAACGTTATATTGTTAAACACGATAATGGAGAAAGGCTGATCGAGCTATGTTGCGAAAAGAATCTTGTTGTGGGCGGCACTATTTTCCCCTCATAAAGAACAGCATAAAATAACCTGGATTTCGCTGAATGACATCACTAAGAATCAAATCGACCATATTTTAATAAATTCTAAGTGGCGATCATCTTTACTTGATGTACGCTCGAGGCGCGGAGCTGATATAAATAGGGACCATCATTTAGTGATGTGTAAAATTCGGCTAAAGGTGGCTGCTCTGATACGGCGAAAGCAGATCAGAAAATAGATGTAGGGAAACTGGAATCCGAAAGTCATCGAAATGCCTTTATTACTTCCATAAGAAATCGGCTTCCAGATGTAATAAGCAACAAGGGTGCCAGTATTAATAAAATTTCCAGGTGTGTCACACAAACATACAATGAAGTTGGTCAACAAATCCTAGAATTTAAAGATCACAAAAGAAAAATTTGGATAACACAGGCAACATGGGTCTTGGTAGAACGACGCAGATCCCTAAAAAAATACAATGATAAATGAAAACGGAGATGATGGAGCACTCAGTCCAACATATTGTGATCTATCCAATAAAATAAAGAAGTCTGTAAGAAGGGACAAGAGAATGTGAATAGACGAGCAAGCGAGCCAAGCTGAATCAGCTGCAAGTAAAGGCGATATGAAGACCTTGTATAATATATCAAGGGCGTTGTGAGGCCCTATGCTCCCCTGGGAGTCAAGGATGATGACTTTTTTCTTGCTGAACAAAAGTTAGCCGATTTGCGATTACGATCAAACCGCTTAACCGTTTGAAACCAGTTTTATAGCTTATGTTCGTAAAGATTCAGAGCAGGTTTGTGTTTATAAAAGAACACGATAGATGGCGTTGTTGCAAAGATATGAACACTTAGATATATAGCGAAAATATTTACAATTCAAAACTTTATATGGAAAAAGCTTGAATGAATAGCATATAAAAAAATGAAATAAGTTTGGATTTGTAGCATAAGCTATCTTGAGTGGCACGTTTGTCGGGTTCAGCTAGTACATATATATTTACATCTCAAAATATCCCTGTAGTTCCATTTACGAGACCCTAATCAAATACTGATAAAATTAAATTCTTAAAAGAACTCAATCGCCGATTTATATACAGTCAGAGCCATCCAAGAATACCCATCGACCCCTTTTAGTACCAAGTAATTTTTATATCTCCACATTTCATTAGTATTTGGTGCATTTCTTAAATTTCGTACTACTGGGTTCTATTATTTTCATAATTCTGTGTCCCCTACTTAAAAACATAAGTATTTCCAGGGTATGTTACCATAATATCAAAAGCTTTGTTCTATTTGCTTTTCAACTTTCGCCCACACTTTAATGAATTATTGTAATAAAAAGTCATTGACTTTACAGATAGAAATGAATTTATGTGGAAGATAAAAGGCAGAAATAATGAAAATATTAAAATTGTAGGGCAATGATGTATAGAATTGGACTCCGTAAAGATCTAAGACGAAAAATTGGTCTTAGAAGAGAAATCTGGGGCCAAATAGCAGCATTAGATATCGATCGAAATGTTAGATATTTTAGAAAAAATTGTGTAGCGTACTTTTAGGATAATCTTAATAATAAATAAAATTAAAGGTGTACTACATTATAACTTATTTCTCAAAACTTCCCTGAAAGTAAAAGTATTTCATTTAAACTAAATGTTAAGACAAACAAATTTTATTAAACTTTCTGCAAAATAAATTATTTTAAAAAATATTAGCTTAAAGGTTTGAGTTATCGATCGATTAAGAATTCGGCGATTTGGCTCCTGTTCTTGATTCTCTTCTAGATTCCGCTATTGATTCGGTTCCTGATTCTATTCTTTATTCTGAGGCCAAATTACCGCATTCGATTTCGATCGAAAATTCAGACTTTAGGGATGTTCATAGGAACTTCAATGCAAATAGTTTATTGAAATTTGGTATCCATTTTGAATCGTTTTTAAAAATATATAGTTCAAATAAAACTCTTCTACTATTGTTCATCTTTTGGCAAATAACTTAAAAAAAATATAGTAAACTGTGCATCTTTTAAATAATTTTGATTATCCTTAAAGTATGCTATACAAGTGTTTGGAAAATATCTAAGATTTCGATCGATATCGAATGCCGTAATTTGGCCCCTGTTCCTGATTCTGTTGATGAATCTGTTCTTGATTACGTTCTTGATTTTATTCTTAATTCTGTTCTTGATTCTATTCTTGATTTTGTTGTTAAATCTATTCTTGATTTTTTTAAATCTGTTCTTGATTCTATTTTTGATTCTGTTCTTGATTCTGTTCTTGATTCTGTTCTTGATTCTGTTCTTGATTTCATTCATGATTTTGTTCTTCATTTTGTTCTTGATTTTGTTCTTGATTCAGTTCTTGATTCTGTTCTTGATTGTGTTCGTGATTCACTTTTTGATTCAGTTCTTGATTCTGTTTTCGATTTTGTTCTTGATTGAGTTCTTGATTCAGTTCTTGATTATGTTACCGATTTTGTTCTTGATTCTGTTCTTAATTCAGCTCTCGATTAAGTTCGTGATTCTTTTCTCGATTTTGTTCTTCATTATGGCCGTGATTCAGTTCTTGATTTTTTTCTTCATTGAGTTCTTTGATTTCTTTTTGATTCTATTCTTGTTTCTATTCTTACTTCTGTTCCATTTTCTGTTCATTATTGTCTTCTTGATTCTGTCCTTAATTAAATTTTTTAATACTTTCTTGATTTTGTTTTTGAGTCTGTTCTAGTTCTGTTCTAGTTCTGTTCTAGTTCTGTTCTAGTTCTGTTCTAGTTCTGTTCTAGTTCTGTTCTAGTTCTGTTCTAGTTCTGTTCTAGTTCTGTTCTAGTTCTGTTCTAGTTCTGTTCTAGTTCTGTTCTAGTTCTGTTCTAGTTCTGTTCTAGTTCTGTTCTAGTTCTGTTCTAGTTCTGTTCTAGTTCTGTTCTAGTTCTGTTCTAGTTCTGTTCTAGTTCTGTTCTAGTTCTGTTCTAGTTCTGTTCTAGTTCTGTTCTAGTTCTGTTCTAGTTCTGTTCTAGTTCTGTTCTAGTTCTGTTCTAGTTCTGTTCTAGTTCTGTTCTAGTTCTGTTCTAGTTCTGTTCTAGTTCTGTTCTAGTTCTGTTCTAGTTCTGTTCTAGTTCTGTTCTAGTTCTGTTCTAGTTCTGTTCTAGTTCTGTTCTAGTTCTGTTCTAGTTCTGTTCTAGTTCTGTTCTAGTTCTGTTCTAGTTCTGTTCTAGTTCTGTTCTAGTTCTGTTCTAGTTCTGTTCTAGTTCTGTTCTAGTTCTGTTCTAGTTCTGTTCTAGTTCTGTTCTAGTTCTGTTCTAGTTCTGTTCTAGTTCTGTTCTAGTTCTGTTCTAGTTCTGTTCTAGTTCTGTTCTAGTTCTGTTCTAGTTCTGTTCTAGTTCTGTTCTAGTTCTGTTCTAGTTCTGTTCTAGTTCTGTTCTAGTTCTGTTCTAGTTCTGTTCTAGTTCTGTTCTAGTTCTGTTCTAGTTCTGTTCTAGTTCTGTTCTAGTTCTGTTCTAGTTCTGTTCTAGTTCTGTTCTAGTTCTGTTCTAGTTCTGTTCTAGTTCTGTTCTAGTTCTGTTCTAGTTCTGTTCTAGTTCTGTTCTAGTTCTGTTCTAGTTCTGTTCTAGTTCTGTTCTAGTTCTGTTCTAGTTCTGTTCTAGTTCTGTTCTAGTTCTGTTCTAGTTCTGTTCTAGTTCTGTTCTAGTTCTGTTCTAGTTCTGTTCTAGTTCTGTTCTAGTTCTGTTCTAGTTCTGTTCTAGTTCTGTTCTAGTTCTGTTCTAGTTCTGTTCTAGTTCTGTTCTAGTTCTGTTCTAGTTCTGTTCTAGTTCTGTTCTAGTTCTGTTCTAGTTCTGTTCTAGTTCTGTTCTAGTTCTGTTCTAGTTCTGTTCTAGTTCTGTTCTAGTTCTGTTCTAGTTCTAGTTCTGTTCTAGTTCTGTTCTAGTTCTGTTCTAGTTCTGTTCTAGTTCTGTTCTAGTTCTGTTCTAGTTCTGTTCTAGTTCTGTTCTAGTTCTGTTCTAGTTCTGTTCTAGTTCTGTTCTAGTTCTGTTCTAGTTCTGTTCTAGTTCTGTTCTAGTTCTGTTCTAGTTCTGTTCTAGTTCTGTTCTAGTTCTGTTCTAGTTCTGTTCTAGTTCTGTTCTAGTTCTGTTCTAGTTCTGTTCTAGTTCTGTTCTAGTTCTGTTCTAGTTCTGTTCTAGTTCTGTTCTAGTTCTGTTCTAGTTCTGTTCTAGTTCTGTTCTAGTTCTGCTCTAGTTCTGTTCTAGTTCTGTTCTAGTTCTGTTCTAGTTCTGTTCTAGTACTGTTCTAGCTCTGTTCTAGTTATGTTCTAGTTCTGTTCTAGTTCTGTTCTAGTTCTGTTCTAGTTCTGTTCTAGTTCTGTTCTAGTTCTGTTCTAGTTCTGTTCTAGTTCTGTTCTAGTTCTGTTCTAGTTCTGTTCTAGTTCTGTTCTAGTTCTGTTCTAGTTCTGGGCCAAATTGCCGCATTCGATGTCAATCGAAACTCAGACTTTTAAGCAAATATTATGAAGCATACCTTAGGGATTTTCAAAATAATTTATTTTGCAAAAAGTTTAATAAAATTTGATATTTAAACGTATCCGTTTGTTTGTCAAAACATTTAGTTTTAATGAAATTCTTTTAAATCAGGGAACTTTTGGCAAATAAGTTATAGTATAGTGAACCTTAGATGTTATATATTAGACAAATTATCCTAAAAGTATGTTAAACAAATATTTCTTAAATATCTTACATTTCGATCGATATCTAGTGCCGCTAGTTGGCGCCTGTTCTAGTTCTGTTTTAGTTCTATTCTAGTCTCCTATAGATGTGTTCTATTATAGCTCTGTTATAAGTCTGTTATAGCTTATTTACATTTTTCCTTAATTTTTATTTTTAATGTTTTTAAATCTAATTTAATTTCCTAATAACAAAATTTTTTTTTTAAATTTTACATTTATTTAAATAAATTTATTTGTTTTTTATTTATTTTAATTTACTTTATAACTTTCTGGCTTTGTTTGCCTAAAATTGTGTTGAATTTTTAATTAACACTTTTGGTATTTTAGGAAATTTTTGTTGCAGCAAAAATTAAATTATAGAAATAATTGAATTTTCAAATCTACTTATGTGTAAAATAATATGAATTTGATATTTTAATGCATTTTGGATGCAGGTTTAGAACTGAAATGGAATTTATTATTTACATTTAATATTTTATAGATTTTGTTAATGATTTTTAAATTATTATAACAGAATATTTGAATAATTTGTTATATTTAATGTAAACGTAGTAGGCAGTTGAGCCCGAAGGGATTGATATGAATTTGAAGCTAAAATTTCTGTGAATTGGGAGTTCCTAAAACTATTGTAAATATTTGTTTCCGGTAATGGTTTTAAATAATTCTCTATATAATCAAATATGTTAGATTCAGTTATGGCAAAAAGGAGGTCAAGGGATTTAAAATTAAAAATTTATGATATTTTATTATACAAAAGCAAATTGGCAGTAAATGTTAGTTTTGTGGAGTAAGTAAAAGGTAAAGTTTTAAGAAGTAGAGACTTTAAGGAGGTTTATATTTATATATTTATATCATAAGATCGATTTTTTTAAGATAGCCTTATAATCTCCTTGTTTCACTCCTCTGGTTTTCTTTCTAGAACAAAACCTCCTGAACATAACAAAACTCGAACTACACAAATAAATGAACTCAAATTGATTTTGCTCAATATTTGTTTTTGCATTATTTATATTCATTAGAGTCTATCGTTTATAAATTAAATTTATTTATTTTTAATTTCAATGCAAATTACTTCCAATAGTCCTTTGCCCCCGTCCAATTTAGCTGTCAATTATATTTGTTCAATAAATTTTTTTCCCCGAGTAATTTATTACAATTAAAATTTGTCACCATTCAATATTGAATAGTAATTATAATTTCATACACTTTATTAACAAATTGCATTTAGTTATTTACCATAAATATTAATTATGAAATAAATTTCCATGAATAATACTTTTTTTTTGTTAATAATAAATTAACAATTGTCAAACAATTAAAAAATCATTTAATTTAGACATTCATTTATGTGACGGCATTTTAGACTGAGGTTTTAGTTTCATTAATTTCAAATACTAACAGTTTTCATTTAAAACAACTCAAACAAATTTCATTGCATACCTTAAGGCTTATTGATATATAACATCATTTGTCTTACTAGTAGGGTTCACAAAATTCGTTCGTTACTCTCACAGAAAAGGTAATTTTATATAAATTTTTAATTTCTATTAAAATTTATGATTTTTAGTAAAGCAAATTTAGAGGATAATTATCCTTATTATATTGACTTTTTTGTTTATATTGATTATATTTATGTAATTACTAGTTTATTATCAATAGATTGAAAAAACCTTTTTTTTTGCTTTTGTGATATTATGAGTATAATTGAAATTCGAGTACATAATTAACACAAAATTAAAAATTGGTTATTATTTAAAGCTTGGTCAATTTGTGGCTAGTTCTGTTATCCATTTCAAATCTACGTTAAGTGGCCAAAATACGACAACTGTCTCCTCACAAAGGGACTAATATGACGTTTTCCTACAACCATGAAATATTCGAATGATGAATATGAATATTTTTCGGAGAAAGACATCTCTCATACCATTTCTTTCCATGTAGCGCGTGTTTTTTTTAGAGTGTTATAAGTTTAAGTTGGCATCACTGCTTTATTTGGCAGGCAGCCGATGATAAGTCAGCGTCATTTGGTTCCTAGAAACTTTCAGTTTGTGGTAGCTGCATGTGATGGAATGGAAAAAGAAAAATAGACAGTAATTAATTCCAGATCATCGATGAGAGTCCATCTTGTGAATTTCAATACCCGCTAGATCAAAATAGTATATCATGCAAAAAAAGCGCGCCCAGCTTAAGAGTCCTCAAAATTGAAAGAGTGGCCAGTGGCAGAGAAGACGAGTTGCTATCTCCTCTTCTTCGATGTTGTGACAACTGCTACAGTAGTCATAGTATTAAAGGTTAAGTCTTCTGGTAGACTTAACCTTTAATAAAACTAAGCTTTTAGAACATTTATTTTTACAAGTGGGCCATGATTGCCTGGAGATTGAACAAGTGGTTTCAGTGTACCAAGTGTTCTATGCTAACCCATAAAAGATTGCCTAATTACTGATTTGATGTGAACCGCCGTGGTATAGCAGGTTAGTCATCCGCCTAGCATACCAGAGGCCCCAAGTTCGATCCCTGGCCAGACTCACTTGAAAAAAATAAATTTTCAACAAATGCGGCGGTTCACCTCATAACTCAGCTAGCCACTGGTTATTGAGTATTAGGCTATATAAAACTTCTCTAACTAATGCATTTGCCGTTCGGAGCGTTCGTTTAAACGTAGGTCCCTTTCAATGAGTCTAAAAATAGAATCGGATGCAGCTCATTGTCCGAGAGAAGTACCCCAATTGAAATGTTGTTGGGCGGATGGCGGCAAGCCCGTTATTTAGTCAATGTTTTCCTGACTAAGGGGAGCACCGAATTTCGCAAGTTTGTCCGCAGTGAAGTTAACAGGTATGTTGTTATGCCCGGGTACCCAAAAAAGTTTAATGTTACAATGTCTCGCCATCTTGTTAAGAGATGCCCGGCATTCGCGACTTAGAACAGATGTTGTATATTCCATCTTATCTTATCCAATTAACTGCATTGTATATGACTGATATTTCGGCTTAAAGAAACTACCTAAATAGGGAGCCTAAAACAAATTTCGTTCCCTAATATAGGGATGAAGAAGCTTCCTCCACAACTTTCTTTCACTTAAATAAGTCCATATATATCCGCAAACATCCGTCATCAAGGGATGAGTGATCTCCAGAGATAGCTACTGTATAGACCAGGGCCAAATTAACGCATTCGATATCGATCGAAATCTTAGATATTTTCAAAACATTTGTATAGCATACTTTAAGGATAATCAAAATTATTTAAAAAATTCACAGTTTACTATATTTTTTTGAAGTTTTTTGCCAAAAGATGAACAATAGTAAAAGAGCTTTAATTGAACTACTCAAAATGGATACCAAACTTCAATAAACTTTTTGCATCGAAGTAGCTTTCAACATCCCTAAAGTATACTTCACAATATTTGCCTTTTGAGTTTTCGATCGATATCGAATGCGGTAATTTGGCCCCAGATAAATCATAAAGAAAATCTAGACCCTTATGAAGATTCTTTAGATTTTTAAGAGCAGGACAGTGACAGAGTAGGTGAGTGAGTGACTGACTGACTGTCTCTTCCTTATCGATGTTGCGACAACTACGAATATAGTCGTTATTTTGAAGAATAAATCTTCTGGCATGTACCTCAAAAACGCAGTACTCTGTGAGCGTTGAGATCAAGTTCCGAAGAAGGTAGTGTGTTCTGGGCTGACCAGTAAATTAGTCAACGTCTTCCTGCCTAAGTAGAGCACTAGATTTTTCAACTATATCCGCGGGTGATGTACCGTATATTGGATACCAAGCAACAGTTCTGATTGGTCTTATCTTGGTTATCCTTCATCTCAACTGACCTTTTCGTGGTATCACCCGAGAAACTATATTAACATCCGTTACAGTAGTAATGAAATATGCTGATGACATATGTCTTCTAAGCCAAAGCTCAGGTCACTGCTATCACTGTCAAATTTCGGATAGCTAGTTTGCAAACCAATATTTTCAAGACAAAGTTTATGCCTGAAGGCTATGGCGCAAACTCGTCGACATACGTCAATGTGGATAACGAGGATTATCTTTAAAGTTTGGTATCTACAAAAGCTGGCGCCGACGAGGACATTGAATCGCGTATTAATGAGGCGAAATCTGGGAGGTTACTGCGTATTTCGATTCGAAAGAATATATTTTCGAAATACAATGCATACAAATTCGAACAGTTTTATTTTCGAATTGAGATACACAGTTACTCCCCTTCATTCGGTATTCTCCGAGCTATTTGGAAATCTCGGCAAATACCAACAATAACTATGTACCGAATATACAACTGGAATGTCAAGTCCATCTTGTATTACGGCTGCGAAACTTGAAAGTGCACAAATGCCATCGATAAGCGCCTATAAAACCTTTGCAAACAAATTTAATTGAGTAAATTAAGGTACATCCTTAATAAAAGGCCGAATCGCATAAGAAAAGAAGATCTACTAAGCACCACAAACCAAATCCCTACTTCTATAGAGGTATGTTAATAGAAATGGCGGTGGATAGGCCGCATACTTCGAAGGCCAAATACCAACATTGCTCTACAAGCGCTCTGTTGAAGTCCACAGGGAAGAGGCCGTCGTGTTGTTGAACCTGCTGAAACCTGAAACTTGCGTGGAGATGATCAATTGACGCGGAGATGCAATAAGCAAACTATTCATGGAATGATGTAGCCCTAACATCTCGCAATCGATATAAAAGGATGGTATCCACTGGGAGTCAAGGATAACAAAAGAAGGTGAATGTAGTAATATAACATGTGCCTTGAGTTCTGAGAGATGACATTCGCGAGTGAGAACAGATGTGGTATGGGCATTAGATAGGGATTTATGGCGGCCTGACTATCGACGCAGAAACGAATATCTCTGTCGTATATTTTTGGATGTAATGGGATGAAGCTGTTGCCTGGCGTTTTCAGTTACCAGGTAAGACCTGTATCCAATTCCTACTCTAACCTCTTCGTGGTACATCCCGGTAACCTGAGCAACCTACTTGAAGATGGGGTAAACAACTCGTGTGGGATTCTAAGTCGGGGCTTATATAGGAGGGAGTTATCTTAAAGCCATTTCAACGTATTTGGTCTGAGGATCTATGATAAGTGTACTTAGAAAAGTGGCGGCTGCAAGCGGGCATCCGTCTCGGATCGATCGTCTCGCTATACAAATGTGGCTCGTGTCTTTGGACTCATAACCCATCGATATAGCACTTACGATACTTACGGAATATACTACTCCAAGGGGTAATTATGCGAGAAATCCCCCTGCTACGGATTTTGGAGGTGCCTAATCTATGCAAGAACATTACGATGAATAAAACTAGTGTGGCCCTATGCTCTACTGGAAGTAAAGGATAACAGAAGATATTTTGGGATATCTTAGCCACTTGATTTAGCCGATATCTTGGCCTGAAGAGTACTACAGAGTTATGGGAGCTTAAAACAGATTTCCTTCCCGAATAGGCCGATAAAAGAAAGGAGGAAAGATGTCTGTTTCAACGAAAGAAAAGAGAAACAGCGCTAGTGTAAGGATATTGAGATGTAAAAAAGTCGTAATGATGCCAGAAATTTTTTCCAGCGAATAAAGCATCAGACTGAGGGCTATGGTATGGACATTGCCTCCTGTAAAGACCAACAAGGAAACCTGATGACAGAAAGAGATAGCGTTCTGAGAAGCTGAAGGGAACAGATTGTTGGTATTTGATAATAGCGGTGATGAAGATAACCCCTTTTAATTTAATGATGATGGTGTAGAGTGAACACCGCCCAGTCAAGAAGAGGTTAAAGTAAAGCTACTTAACCTCTTAATACGGGTTGAATAATAGTAAAGCAGCAGAATCTAAAGGCTTACCGGCGGAGTTGTTTAAGATTGGAGGTGATGGATTGGTAAGGAGCATGCATCAACTTACATAGAGTATTTGGTTGGAAGAACGTATGACCGGAGATTGGAATCTTAGTATACCGTACATAAGGAAGGAGGTAAAACTACATACGGCAATTATACAGGCACAAGTCTCCTACCCACCGCGTATAAGATATTGTCTTGCATTCTGTGTGAAAAATTAAAAACGAAACGAAAATTTAAATAATTGGCCCTTGTCAATGTGACTTTAGACCTCGTAAATCCACCACTGACCAGGGGCCAAATTACCGCATTCGATATCGATCGAAAACTCAGACTTTTAAGCGAATATTGTGAAGTTTACTTTAGGGATGTTCAAAGTTACTTTGATGCCAAAAGTTTATTGGAATTTGGTATCCATTTTGATTCCTTTTTAAAAATATATAGTTTAATTAAAACTCTTTTAATATCTTTTGGCAAATGACTTCTAAAAAATATAGTAAACCGTGCATTTTTTAAATAATTTTGATTATCCTTAAAGTATGCTATCCAAATGTTTTGAAAATAGCTAAGATTTCGATCGATATCGAATGCCGTAATTTGGCCCCAGTTTTTCAAATCTTAAAAAAACACGATAAACCTGTCGAAAGCTACCACCTATTCGTCGATTACAAGGCCGCTTTTTAATGTTGTATTAAGCTTTTTGCAAAATAAATTATTTTGAAAATCCCTAAAGTATGTTACACAATATTTGCTTAATATATCGGATGTGGCGATTTGGCCCCTGGATTATTTCATTATAAACAGAAATTGTCTAATTTTAAATCGCAGTTCCCTTAAATAGCACAATTTTCTCGTTAAACAAACATATAAAATATTGCCTATCTTTAGGCTTCGCAAACATATCTTATCTTCTTAAAACTTAATGCCCTTAAATCAAACTCAAACACTTTCACAAAATGCATCTTAAAATAAAACACAAAAAGGACTTAATTGAAATTTCATTGTTAATGGGAAACGTGTGTTTGTTACAAAAAATTCTTTATTGCATATGTTCAGGGGAGTGTGTGTCTTGTTAGATAATTATATAGTCAAAAGAAAACTGACTGCGAGAAAGTCTTAAGGGAATTATGAAATTGCACAAAAGTAAAAGCTTACATGTGTCAACATTATAACTCCAGGGAATTCAAAAAAGACAAAAGCCAAATTGAAAAAAAAAATCTATTAAGTCTAAAAATAAACCAAAATAAAATTATCTCTAATAAAAGCAGAATAAAGTGCAAAACTAAGTGCATTAAGGCATAACAAAAAAAGAAAAAGAATGGTAATTTTATTAGGTGACAAATATGTTTTTTAAGGAATATCTTTAGTTTAAGGAAATTTTATGCTTATGCTCTTGTTTGATTTGGGGAGGGTTTGACCTCTACCCTTAATTGTGGCTTTTTGTTGTTATTTGCTAAGAAAAAAAATCTGTGTTTTTTTAATATCGGGGGTGGTTTGTTGAACCTGATTTGTTATACAATCGTCAGGTTCGTGGTTTTTATGAAACATGTCATTAAAATGTGTTTTTAAGTTTATTATCATGTTGCATAGTTTTTGGCGTGTGTTTGTAATTAACATAAATTTAACCACAAATTTGTGGGCAGTTTTTTTTTTGTTATACTAATTTGTCACGCCAACAAGGTGTTAGCCTGTCACTAAGAGATATATAATATTAATTAAAATATGCTGAAGTACAATTTTAATGAAACTTAGAAAAACAATTAATAAACTAAATAATTAAAGTCGGTCAAGCCTGACTCTAAGAAACCCTAAACCTTTGGGGTATTATGTGGACCGAGGTAACATGTGAATTGATAATTCAGTGTTGATTTAGACCATTATTTCTATATCGAAACATATGACTTTTAAGCAAATATTGCGGAACATAACTTAAGAATTTAAAAAAAATAGCAAAAAGTTTCATAAAATTTGACATCTAAACATATTCGTTTGTTTGTCAAAACATTTAGCTTAAATGAAATTCTTTTACTATCAGGGAACTTCGACCGATATCCATTAAAATATAAGATATTTCAGAAACATTTGTATAGCATACTTTAAGGATAACACAGGGCAACAGTAAAAATGTGCTCGAGTAACAGCTATTTACATTTGAGGTATCATGGCTACCTTAGTACAAAAATGGTAAAATTTTTAAATTCTATGGCAAGATTTTTAATTTTTTTTTTTTTTTAAATTGCAATTTTTTTTAGTCGTTTCTTCAAATAATTAATGATAACTCAAAAACTACTGGGCCGATATTATTAAAATAAAATCAGCAAAATTAAGATTTACATAGTCTTTGATTCGTCTATATATCGCGTTTCAATCGCATCAATAGTATCAGAGTTATAATAAAAAATTTAAGAAAAAAATATATTTTTTATGTAAAAATGCCAAAAAATTTTGTTTTAAAAAAATCATGAAAAATAGAAAATGGCAAAAAATGTTCAGATTCATTATTCTGTCGCAAAGCCACAAATAATAGCAACAAAACGAGATATCGACCATAAAAATCGATTGATTATTTTCGAATTTATTCACAATTAAGTGAATTCACTCATTTTCACAAAATTTTATATTTTTGCTTGATATTTTAGAATTTCAGGGAGTGCCAGTCGGATTATTGTGAGATTTGGTGAAGAACTTTCACCCACAAAATTTTAGCCAAATTGGGCAACGCTAACACGTGTCGCCCAGGTCCTAAAGCTGACAAATCAAGTTTATATCGGAAAAATTTTATAATTCTTAAGTTTTTGCAAAATTAACGCTATTTATTGCCCCTTTTGCAAAAAAAGTGGATCCTGTTCCTTAGGTCAAACACAATGAGATTTCCTATAAGCTACATATCTTTAAAATCGGTTAAACAGTTTTCGAGTTATTAAAATTTTCACTGGCCATTACAAGGATCCAGGTATGCCGAATGTTATAAATGTACCTCTGGTGCCCTGAGATCGTATCATATTACCCCCTCTTCACATTATTGGAAAAATCATTGCGTTTGCACTAAGAACCACTTATTTGCAAAAGGAGGAATAAATAGCTTTCATTTTGCAAAAACTGAAAATTTGTCAATTTTTTTCGATCTAAACGCTATTTTTCAGATTTGGGGCCTATGCGCTACGTGTTAACGTTGTCCAATTAGACTAAAATTTTGTGGGTGGAAGTTTCTCACCAAATCTCACAATAATCCGACATGCACCCCTTGAAATTGGAAAATTTATTTTTTTCATACATTTGAAAACCCGCCATAATGCGTATATCAAGCAAAAAACTAAAATTTTGTGAAAATGAGCGAATTCACTAAATTGTGAATAAATTCGAAAAAATCAATCGATTTTTATGGTCGATATCTCATTTTGTTGCTATTATATGTCGCTATGCGATAAAATAATAAATCTAAAAGTTTTTTGCCGTTTTCGATTTTTCATGATTTTTTTAAAACGAAAATTTTTACCATTTTTACATAAAAAATATTTTTTTTCTAAAGTTTTTTATTATCACTCCGATACTATTGATCCGATTGAAAGACGATATATAGACGAATTAAAGGCTATGTAAATTTTAATTTTTCTGATTTTATTTTATTAATATCGGACTAGTAGTTTTTGAGTTATCGTTAATTATTTGAAGAAACGTCTAAAAAAATTGCAATTTAAAAAAAAAAATTAAAAAAAAAAATCTTGCCATAGAATTTTAAAATTTTACCATTTTTGTAAAAAAGGTAGTCATGATACATCAAAATTGTATAGTGGTTTTAAGAGCACATGAATTTTTTTTATTTTGTTGTGCTGTGTAATCAATATTATTTAAAAGATGCTCAGTTTGCTTTATTTTTTTTGTAGTTATTTACCAAAAGAAGACCAATAGTAAAAAAGTTTTAATTGAACTATATCAATCAAAATGGATACCAAAATTTCAGTAAACTCTTTGCATCGAAGTAACTTTGAACATCCCTAAAGTATACTTCACAATATTCGCTTAAAAGTCTGAATTTTCGATCGATATCGAATGTGGTAATTTGGCCCCAGAGCCTAGTATTAGGGCTGTCAAGAGATCGTCTGGGCAAATTTAATATTTTCTAATGAAATTTCTATATAGAAAAGTTTTTCAATTCTTATTTAAACTTAAATCTGCTTAAAAAAAATTATTTTGTTAATGTCTGAAACATATAAATAAATTGTCTGCCTGTTCTTTGCAGAATCATAACAATTTTCATGTCTAACAACAATCGAGAAGAAAATGGCTATGACTATAAGAAAAACCCGCAACTTTTCTGTGGTAAAACATTTAAGATATTACCAGTCACATTATTTAAAATACAAAATACATACCAAGTACAATTTGTTTTAATTCAAGAAAAAGAAAAACTCAAAACACTTTATGTCATAAACATAAACGATGTTACAGTCATGACTAACTCAACCAATATAAGATATTTCTACTTCTAAACTCCAGACCCTTTTCCAAACACTTACTCATATTTAAGTCTTTTTGAGGAAAAACCTAGAGAAACATAACGTTAAACTACAACAAATATAACTAGTCATTTTGACATGAAAAACCCTCTACAATTTTACATATAAAAAATAAAATGCTCTCATGCAAAAATAAACTCATACATAGAACTTCACTCCTTCAATATTTCTAAACTGTAAATGTATTGTATTTATGTGCTCCTATAACAAGGATATAATCTTACAAGGATCATACATGTCAAAACACATACACAACAACAAAAAACATAAGAACAACAATATAAAAGTGTTGGTTGCCTTAATGAAGACGATGATGAGGCAAAAACTTCCTTTTAGCATAAAACATGAAAAACATTTCCAATAGGTATAGGACGTTTTAGAAAGCAAAAGATTGAAAAATAGAGGAGGATCGAAGGGAGGAGAGAAAGGGAGTATGATGATGGCGTGTGTGTTTGTTGCATGTATCAAGCAATTAAATAAATCACACAATCCTTGTAATTTTCAACATCCTGTGGAAGACTTTGTTCGTTTCTACTTCATTTACACATTTCTTGTTTAACCATATGAAAAATAAAGGAAACTTTCTTTCTTTTCTTCTGCATCTGCATATCATCTAAAATATTTTCAAAATAGAAAAAGAAAATCATTGAAGTTTTTTGTACTCCGGCACTTAAAGTTTTCCAGAAAAAGAAGAAATTTGAAAGGATGAAAACAATGAAATACACTCACTCGCATTAAGGAAATACTTTACCCATAGTCCTTGACATAGTTGTAAGCATAGCAATAGTAATAACTCTAGCTCTAAACCTACCCAGTAAAACTTTTCATTACCAAATAATGAGTTAAACAGTTAAACTATTGAACACGAACTACTTACTCATTCGCTGTTTAAGTCATTACATTAACATGGGGATGTCATTGGAGGCAAGTACTTACCAATTGCAGAAAAGTAATGACTTGGGTAAGCAATTTGAAAGCAACAACAACAACAGCAACAACTTTTTTGTTGTTGTTTTATTAAAAACATATATTTTTAAACGAAATACAAAATTTTTTTTATGATCCCATGGGGGCTCGAACCCAGACCCTCCGACTGCTAGGCAGAGACTCTTCCACTGAGCTACTTCATATGTTGAAAACTTAGCAGCTTATAATTAATATAAACAATTTTTATTTTTAGATCCAAAATCATGTGAAAATAACTTTGTTTTTCCCTGCTTTTTTTGCTTTGTTGTAATTTTTGAAAAAAATATTTTTATACGATTTTTTGTAATTATTTTAAAACTTTTTTAAAATTATTTTAAAACTTAAACAATTTAAATCTTCTTTTTTGTATAAGTTTTTACATAAGATTGACTCTTACTTACTTAAATGTTACAACCTGTTAAGGTCAAAGTCCGAGCATATTTTAGAATTCCATGGATTTCGATCTTGTGCGAGTATTCTCCAATTTTATAGGCCAATCTTTGAAAAATGTTCCTCTACTTGGTCTTTCTGTCGAAGTTTCGGACATCCTCCTCTAATATTAGGTAGTGGTACATTTCAATTCTAATTTTATCCTCTTCATTGTATTTTTTTTCAAGAGAGGGTTACTAGCCCGTAATCCTAACCCATTTTTATCGATCTTTTGGGACAACTCTCGGAACATGTTACAATATTAATGGGTGTTAAAGTAGCTCCCCGGGTGATACCATGAGGAGGTGTGTGTCCACAGTTGAGATGAAGGATGACCCAGATAAGTTGGGCTTACCAAGTTAAGACCAATTAGAATCGTGTTTGGTATTCAACATCTCCTACATAATCAAAATTTACTCATGATGGTATTTTTTCATTAACGTGAGTTAGTTTTACAAATTTTTTTACAGAAGATAATATTTAAGTTCTTTAAATTCAAAAATCATTTAAAAAGACTCTTTTAATAAAAAAAAAAACTAAAAAAAATTGTTGCCCTTGGTGGGATTTGAACCGGGGCCATTCAGTTTAAATTACCATCTTAATTACAAATAAGTACTTCTGTAATAACTTATTATTTATTCGGATGGTATGTTGTAGTCGTTACAAGGTAACCAGTTATCAGAGTACTTGCCATTACCAAAGTTTTGCTGGGTAGTCTATTAATAGCTTTAGTAAAAGCTATAGTCATGGTATTTTAGCCTTGATAAAAAGTACGTCTATCCCCTATGGTCCTAGCTGGAGGCGCTAATATGATACGAAAAGTTTTGTAAACTCTTGTGACGTAGTGAGATATTGTAATGCCTCAATACACACATAGGTCTCCTTTTTACGCTGTTTTTCTAGCACGGCATCAAGTTTATTTCAGCTGCAACAGCTTCAGACATTCTTGCAACATGTCCTATCCAACACAGATGTTTTATATTTATACGTTTTACCAGATCGAAGTCTTTGTGTAACTAGACACTAGGTCCATATTCTGGGTAAGATTTTAAAAAACTTCCAAAACTGCTTCGTCTGACGACACAATTGTTCAAAATTCTGCGGCGTATATTAAAACGGGAACAATTCGTTGTTACGACAGTCTGATCAAGGAGCCGAAACTACCGGGAGCTTTTACATCTTCGGTCAGAGACTGTCAGCAGCCCAGCAGTCAGATTAAGAGAGAAAGCTTTCAGAAACTTGCGAAAGTCCAGGGGCCAAATTACAGCATTCGATATCGATGGAAATCTTAAATATCTTAAAACATTTGTATAGCATACTTTAAGGATAATCAAAATTATTTAAAAGTTGCACAGTTTACTATATTTTTTTTAAGTTATTTGCCAAAAGATTAACAATAGTAAAAGAGTTTTAATTAAAGAATATAAATTTTTAAAAACGAATCAAAATGGATACCAAATTTCAATAAACTTTTTGCCTCGAAGTAACTTTGAACATCCCTAAAGTATACTTCACAATATTCGCTTAAAAGTCTAAGTTTTCGATAGATATCGAATGTTTACCAAACCGGTTGATAAAGCCAACCTTCTAGCTGAATTATTTGCAAGTAATTCACGCTTGCGCTTCACTGCCAGGGCTTGAAAGGGTATCTATAACTATGACAACGATATTTTTTTGAGCTTGTGCAGTTAAGAGGGTTTTTATCGAATCTCAACATAAACAAGTCTTCAGGGCGGGATGATATTTCAGCGTTGGTCTTGAAGCAGTGGTCTTCGACGCTAGCTCGTCCATTAGCAAACCTCTTCAGTACCTTATACCATGCCGGTGAACTTCCTATGTGTTGGAAGGTTGCTAATGTAATGCCAATCCCTAAAAAGGGTGGGCTAACAACCCTGAAAATTACCCACCAATCGCGATTTGTTTAGCACTTTCCAAAGTAATGGAGAGTATGGTAAATTACCATTTGGTTAAATATTTAGAGTCTTACAACTTGCTAAGCGCCAGTATGGATTTCGTAGGGGGACTTACTAGCATTCCTATCAGAAAAATGGTGCCGTTCCATTCACCATTTTGGTGAAAGTAAAGTTGTGGCTCTAGATATTTCCAAGGCGTTCGATAGAGTGTGGCATGGTACACTTATATCAAACTTTTTGCTTTTGGTGTCGGTAATAACTTCTCTCGATTTTTATCGAGCTTTCTCAGGGATCGCACTATAAGAGCTCTTGTAGATGGGGTCTCATAAAACGAGTTCAAGGTCAATTCAAGGCTCTGTTCTTTCTCCAACTCTATTTCTTATATTCATTAACGACCTTCTATGTCTAACCTCCAATCCTATCTATTCTTTTGCAGATAATAGTAACATTTTTCATTCGTATTCATTTAATCATAGACCGAATCTTCCACAGATTGTGGCTATGAGGCAAAACATGAATGAATCATTAAATCGTGATCTCGAAACCGTTTCCAAATGGGGACGTGTAAATAGAGTCGACTTAAATGCACGCGAGACCCAGTGCTGTATGCTTACGCATAAACGCACGGCAGATCATGTTATTTACTTCATCTGTATCCATGGATGGTGTAAATATTTAGGAATCAGATGCTCTTGATGTTGCGGGTATGAGAATTCAATGTGATGTCCGTTAGACTAGGCACATCTTTCAAGTGTCGACAAAAGCTTTCAAGTGCCAAGGTTTTCTAAAACGGCGCAAGAGATACTTCACTCCAACTGATCTCCTTAAAATTTATACCACCTATATCCGACCAAAAATTGAATACAACTCTCACGTATGGACCGGTGCTTCAAAGTCTATTTTGGAGCTTCTCGACCGTGTAGAGGGGAGGCCGAAAGTGCTTATCGATGACAGTAGGGTATCCAACTCTATTGACTCACTGGAGCACCGCCGCAATGTGGGTTGTATAACACTGTTCTATCGGTACTACTTTGGAATATGTTCTAACGATATCAGGAACCTCGTTCCCGAAACCCGAAGATTGTTACGCAGCACACGTCAATCCGTTAGATCACATGCATTTGTGGTTGATTGTCCAGTGGACTGAACAACACACTATAGAGAAAATTCGTTCTTTAGCCGTACAGTACGTGTGTGGAACTTACTTCCCGCAGAAGTTTTTCCTGACATTTGCAATATAGGAAAACTCAAATCTAATGTCCACAAATACTACTCGCTATTTCCTCCTTCCCACAACCTATTTTCCGATACAATGCATAGCATAAGTTGAGGTCATCCCCTAAGTGCTGGTCCTAAATAAAAAAAAAAACATATTGCTATTGCCAGATCCGAGGTGATATTAATCATGCAACTTAATAGCAATGATCTTCAAAACAAGATCACGGAGATCACCAGTTTCTGGCATCAGCATGTAATTAAGGTCTCGACGATCCAAGAAACTCAACTAAATACCACCATGAGCATCCAAATTTGTAACAGGTTCAACGTTCTGAGATTGGACCTCATTATTAGTAAAGGTGGAGGCATAGCGTTAATTCTAGATCCAGACAGTGCAGTACAGAGCAATTCTCGATGATCAAAACAATAAAAACCAATACTTCGAACTCCATGGTATACATCCTTCCAGTAGCCAGCTGTCCAGTCGGTTATTGTCCAGATATTAGCTTCTTGCTAAATGTAGGAAACCGCATGGTGATGGTTCATTTTTATGCTCTTAAGCTTTGGTACTCGAATCTTGGCATTGATTCGTGATAATCGGCACTCACAGAACAAATAGATGATTCTACATTTTACACTTGCAACGAAGATACCCCTATCCATATGGTGGGAAAACGCACTAGTTCACGGGACATCACCATCGTAGGCGTAAGTCAGATCAATAATGCAATATGGCGAGCTGTAGTTTCACTTGCATCAGAACATCTCTCCAAAATGATTGCCCTAGACCAATGTTGGGCAAAGTTGCTTCGATTCTGTCTTATATTATGTTTTCCTAAGCCTAGGGTTAGCTAAATACAAAATCGGAGAGATTTTACTCAACATTGCCGTAGACCCACCTAACAATTTCATACTCTGATCCCAGACTAGAATCTCTTAATCTGGAGACCAGCAAATTAGTCTGCGAATATACAAAGAACAAGTGGATAAATAGATCACTTAAAAACCAGCAACATAAGTTCCGGAGCTAATAAACTTTGATCCACCATCAGATCACTTTCACATCCTAAACCAATCACAAATTTCGTAATATATCCAAACTCTCTGACGCTTAAACATTCTCCGAAAAATAGTCATAGCAGCAACTACCCGTTTTATTCCCGCTGTTCGAATGCAGTTGATGAGATCCAACTTCCCAATGGAGGCTGCAAAGCTCGAAGAACAGCGTGACGATATACGCAGAACCAATCCTAGCGATCTCAGACTAGGATCTCTTAATCTGGAAATCAGCGAATTGGCCTGCGAATATAGAAGAAAGAAGATAATAATAGATCACTTAAAAACCAGAAAGACAAGTTCCGGCGCAAATAAACTTTGGTCTACCGTCATATCTCTCATGCATCCTAAACCAATCGCAAGTTTCGTAATATACCTAATGCCTCTGACGCACGAACAGCTAGGATGATATTCCGAAAAATAGTCACAGTATCAGCTACCCGTTTAATTCCAGCTGTTCGAATACAGTTGATGAGTAACAACTTTTCAGTTCGAAGAACAGCATGGAACATACTAGGACCACTTTATCTGGAGGTCAGCAAAGTGGTCTGCGATTATAGAAGGAATAAGAGGATAGATCAGTTAAAAACAAGCAACATGAGTTCTGGAGCTAATGAAATTTGTCAGATTCCCGCTGTTCAAATGCAGTTGATGAGATCCAACTTCCCAGCGGAGGCCGCAGAGCTCGAAGTTGACTATTTAACAGTGTGACCCCAGCGATTCCAGACTAGTACTACTTTATCTGAAGATCACCAAATTCAACTGCTAATATAGAAGGAATAAGAGATCACCTAAAACCTGGCGCATGAGTTTCCGAACTTATAAAATTTGGACTACCGTCAGATTTCTATTGCATTATACGAAGTGAGATGACGGGATTGCAGTTACTTTTGGTAGCAATATCCAGTTAGATCCTAAGAGATATGCGAGTCATTTTGGCTGCTAATTTATAGAGCACACCGAAAGAGATATGGCCAAATGAAGAATAGTGAGAAAGTTTCACTATCTTTTGGCCGATGACTTAATAATGATCTTTCCTTTAAGTGACTTTGCAGAGGTTGTCAATAATGCTAAACCATCTAAAACACATTCTGAGGCCCTACATTCCACTAGGAGTCAAGGATAACAGAAGAAAAAGAGGAATCTAAAACACATGAGTTTCGGAGCTAAAAATCTTTGGTCTACCATCAGATCTCTCTCGAATCCTACGAAGCTAGTTAACAGGATTGCAATAACTTTTGATAGCAATGCCCAGTTAGCTATTAAGAGGTGTGCAGGTCATTTCGCCTGCCCATTAATAGAACATCCCGAGAGAGATATGGCTAAAAGAAGAATAGTGAGAAAGGTTCATAGACTTGTAGCCGATGATGTTATAATGACCAGAGGCAGTGAATAATGCTAAACTACCTAAAGCACTTAGCTCTGATGAAATTTTAATGTTGATGCTTAAAAACCTAGATGCACGGGAAGTCGAATTTTAAACCAAAGTCCTTAATTTGTCTTTTACCACTCTGTTGTTACCCGATGTATGGAATTTGGTAGAGCGTAGAGCGGCACTAGTATTAAAACCTATTGAAATTGCGAACCAAGAATAATCTTACCGACCAATCTCCTTGTTTTCACCTGTCGCAAGTGCGATATATATAGTTTATATGCCTTATATAACACATCAAATATA
This sequence comes from Stomorhina lunata, assembly GCA_933228675.1. Taxonomy (NCBI): domain Eukaryota; kingdom Metazoa; phylum Arthropoda; class Insecta; order Diptera; family Rhiniidae; genus Stomorhina; species Stomorhina lunata. The sequence continues at coordinate 17,930,747 of OW121743.1, forward strand.
TAACAAGCTGCCTTGGGATACCTACTTTTGACCCCCATTTTTCACCTATTTTTCTTCTTAATGTACAATCCGCAATTCTCAACAGAATTTGATGAAATTCGACACACGTCTATTAATTAACTAAAAAAGAGCTCTACTTATTTTGGTTGAAATTAGTCGATACCTTGGGTTACCTGTCTAGGACCACCATTTTTCACATATTTTTTTTTCTTAATATACATTTCGCAATTCTCAACAGAATTTGATAAAACTCGAAGCACGTCTGTTAATTAATTAATTAAAAATAGCTCTACTTATTTTAGTTGAAATTAGTCGACAACTTAGGTACCTGACTTGGATCCCCATTTTTTGCCTATTTTTCTTCTTAATGTACAATCCGCAATTCTCAACAGAATTTAAAAAACTTCGGCACACGTCTATTTATTGATCCAAGAAAGAGTTATACTAATTTTGTTTGAAATCCCTTGACTCTTTTAGGTACCTGCCTTGGACCCCCATTTTTATACCCTTCACCGCCATAGGTGGAAAGGGTATTATAAGTTTGTGCTGATGTATGTAACGCATAGAAATATTTGTCTTAGACCCATCTTTTAGTACACCAATAGGCTTAGAATCACTTTCTGAGTCGATTAAGCGATGTCCGTCCGCCCGTCCGTCTGGTGGGAGGCTGGACCCCCTTATAAACCTTGTAATCAAACTACAGGTCGCAATTCTAAAGATAATTTGATGAAATTTGGCACAGATCATTTGTTTGATAATGGGACCATGGCTATTGAAATTCGTCAAAATAGGTCCATTATTTATGGTACCTCCCATAGGCCCAACTTCCCGGAATTGATATATTGGCAACAAAAATAAATATTTTTCATGAAATTTAAAACAAATACTGCTCATGTAAACTTTAATCACTGTACCAAATTTCGTTGAAATCGGTCCATATTTGACCCAAAGCTCCCTTACAAACTCTTTTCTCAAAACGCGCTAAATGAGACAAAATTCACTAAAACGCTAGTAAATCTAAAGATAATGAAAATTTTGAGTTTATTTTTTGCATACATAATTTTTGTAGCAACTGTAATCAATTTGCCAAATTTCGAGGTTATCGGTCCACATTTTACCCTAGCTCTCATATAAGTCCAAATGGCGGAAACAGCTTAAATGTATAAATTTTGAAAATATGTTTGTATGATAGCACAATTTACCAAATATTTTTCTTTATACAGGAAAAAGAACACCTTTGCCCTTAGTGGAGAAGGGTATCGTATGGTCGGGCTTGATCGACTAAAGCACTTTCTTACTTGTTTCATTTATTTTTGTTCTCAATCTATAAGCCAGAATTCTGAACAAAATTTGATGAAATTCGGCACACGTCTATTAGTTGTTTCAAAAAAGGGCTCTACAAATTTTGGTTGAAATCCATCTACTCCCAGGGGTAACTGCCTTGGACTTACACTTAAATGCAATTTGATTTGAAAAGTTAAGCCTAAACGAATGCAACACTTTTTTCAGAAAATTTTGAACTTTATTCCACGATCGGCAAAATTTGGTGAATTTTTTTCGTGCGATCTGAAGAAGAGACTTTCGCATTTTATGTGGTTTAGGTGGAAACATCTAGCAAAACCGAGCCAATATAGTTTTGGTCCAAAGAAAAACGAAAACACTGAATTTTGTATAGCTTTTTGGATTTTCTGATATCTCCTAAACTATATACAATCTTAAGTTATTTTCTTTTGCAAACTAAATCCAAGGTTCGTTTAAGAACATTTCAATTTTTTCAATTTTTGTACCAAAAATACCATAGTGCGCCATAAGAAGGCACAGCTTAGGTTATGTATGGGAAACTGACGACTTAAGATTGTAGAGGCGTGGTCGTTGTCTAGTCAAGGAGAGTTAGGTTTAATAATTATTATTTGTCTTACTTTTTGAATGATTTAATTCTTTTATTTTCCTGAACTTCTTCATTTTCAAGAAACTAACCCTTTAGCCAGACATTGTGTCTTTTCATACCGCAAAAGTTGTATAAATTCATGTTGGTGTTTTGTTATGCTCCTAAAAGTATGCTTTAAGGTGCATTTACGTTAAAATTGTTTGTTTTTTAATACTTTATATGGTATTGCATATGTTGTGGGGTGTTTTTTTTTGCATATATGTAAGGCTTAAGTGGCATGCAGTACAAAAGTTTGACATATTTTTTTTCTTTCTGTTTTGCATTATTTCTAAAAGAATCTTAAGTGTAGCTAGTGGTAAGCTTCTAGCAGTTCTAAGTTTAATTGTGTGTATTGGAGAGAGTTAAAAAAAATAAATATTTTGTTAAAAAAAAGTTTTTGTTGCCAGAGAAAAAGGGGATATATTTTAGAGTGTATTTTCAGGCTAATGATTACAAATGATGAAATGCAAGTGATATGTGTGGAATTCTCTTATAAATATTTATTTATGTCAGAATTTATTTATATTTAAATATTGTTTAGTTTTGTATTGTTCTATAATTAAATTTTTAGAATTTATTTTATTTTTCCCAATTTGTTAGATTTGCATTTTATTTAAACAGTTTCCAAAAATAGGTTTTTGTGTGCCCTTGCTCTTACAGGAATTTTAATTTTCCCTCAAATCTACCTAAAAGTATGCTTTATAGTTTTGTGGCAACTGGCATTTAATAAATATTGTTACAGCAAAAACAAATATTTTCCAAAATTTGTGATTAAATTTTAGAAATTACAACTAATTGGCATAAACTAACCCACTCGCAGAAAAACACAAACAAATTCTCTGGCATTTGTAATGATGAATTACGAGTGTGATTTTAGGCGAAATTACATTTAACAGAAATGTATAGTATACTTTTTCAGGCTAAACTCTGTATAGCATACTTTTTCATGCTTAACTCTGGGGTAAACAGTTGCATATTTTGAGGTGTTTTTATTTTGGTAAATATGCACACAATTTTTAGTTAAATTAGCATTTATGATTTCGAAAGCTTATAATTATTGTTGTTATTTCATTTGGGTAATGGATGTTAAGGCATTTTTGAAACAAAAATTGTGTGAAATATTTTAAATATAATTTTGAATTAAAAATTTTGGAAGCTAAAAGATTTCGGTTTTAGTAAGTAACAAAAACTTTTGGTGTTATGGAAAGAATTTTATAGATTTTAATTAGTTTTTGTAATAAAAGTTAATAATTTTGGGTTAACGGAAAGAGACGCCAAAATTATTCTTTATCCTATTAACTTAAACGATCTAAGGAAGTAAAACCTTTATATTGGTTCAAAAGGAATATCTGATGCCCTGTGGCGACCTGGAGGACAACTTTCTATATAAAATTATTATCACAACATTCACCATCGATGGTAAACACTATAGCATTAACCCGCTGTCGATAAAAAATAAGTAAAAAATAAGTTAGGAGATAAAACCTTTATATTGGCTCAAGAGGAATGTTTGAGGACCCATGATAACCTTGAGCACAACTTTCTGTATAAAATGATTATCACAACATTCACTATCGATGGTAAAGACTATAGCTTTAACACGCTGTCGATGTAAAACAAGTAAGACTGGCTGTATATCAAAAATATGACTCAACTTCACTATTCTGCAAAAAGACATCATGTGTAATTACAGTTTTAAACAAGTAAGAGTGATATATTCGGCTGTGTCGAATCTTATATACCCATCACCAGCATTAACACGCTGTCGATGTAAAATAAGTAAAAAATAAGTTAGGAGATAAAACATTTATATTGGCTCAAGAGGAATATCTAAAGACCCATGACAACCGTGAGGACAACTTTCTGTATAAAATGATTATCACAACATTCACTATCGATGGTAAAGACTATAGCTTTAACAAGCTGTCGATGTAAAATAAGTAAAAAATAAGTTAGGAGATAAAACCTTTATATTGGCTCAAGAAGAATGTCTGAGGATCCATGATAACCTTGAGGACAACTTTCTGTATAAAATTATTATCACAACATTCACCAACGATGGTAAACACTACAGCATTAACACGCTGTCGATGTAAAATAAGTAAAAAATAAGTTAGGAGATAAAACCTTTATATTGGCTCAAGAGGAATGTCTGAGGACCCATGACAACCTTGAGTACAACTTTCTGTATAAAAGTATTATCACAACATTCACCATCGATGGCAAACACTATAACAATAACACGCTGTCGATGTAAAATAAGTAAAAATGGCTGTTGAACAAAAAGATGACTCAACTTCACTATTCTACAATTAGGCATTATGTGTAATTATAGTTTTGAATAAGTAATAGTGATATATTCGGCTGTGTCGAATCTTATATACCCATCATCAGTTGTGTTAAATTTTAAAATTTATCTCATATTTCTTCGAGGGTGCAGCCAATCCAAAATGTGGACCGAATTTGAAAAAAAATGTTACGCTTGTTAGTAAAATATTTGGACTAAATTCGGTTGCAGTAGCTTAATTGTTAGGCCAAATACGTTGGTTGTAATACGGCAGGTCCATACATTTTGTTAGAAGTTCCATGTACTTCCAAATCTTTTTGGTTGTATATATAAAAAGGGGATGTTTTATATATATAAGAAGTATAGCCAAATGTTAACCGATTCTAAAAAAATTTTACACATTGGCTACTATTTATATAAAGCTTATTATTGTAAAATTTAGTTTCCATAGCTGTCATAGTTTCTTATCTAATAACTTTTATCTGGCGTTTGTAGCATTTTAGTGAGTGGAGTGGTTTTTATATGAAAGCTATGGTCAAATATGCACCGATCCCCATAAAATTTGATATACTGATCAATAGTTGCATAAAACTCTCCTATTCGAAATTTAGTCGTCATAGCTATTAAAATTATAGCAATCAGCATTAACTAAATGTGAACCGATTTCGCCAATTTTGAATACACAATTCTCAAGATATCGAAAATAGTTTTGTAAAGTTTTGTCTCTCAAGCTTTTTTCGTTAATGCGCTATCGCACTTTTATCTGACGGATAGACGAACATAAAACCCCATTTTCTTTTGGTATTTTTGTGTTTCTGTAAGTTTTTTATATGGGAGCTATGGTCAAATGGTGACCAATTGTAAAAAAATTTGGCACACTGGCTGGTATTTATATAAGACTTTCTTGTGCAAAATTTTGTGGCCATTTCTCATTTTTTGGCATTCAAGTGTATTTATGGTGGAATTTAGGCTGTTTTCATAAGTTTTTTGTATGGAAGCTATAGTTAAATGTGAGCCGATTTCGATGAAATTTTATATGCTCTAGTGCTTATGTAAAACTTCTAGATACCAAACTGTTTTCATAAGTTTTTGTATGGAAGCTATAGTCAAATGAGAGCCGATAGTTAAATGTGAGCCGATATTATGCTGCCTAGTGCTTATGTAAAACTTCTAGACACAAAATTTTTTCATCATAACTGTTATATTTTGTCATTTATTAGCAAATAAGCAATTAGCCCTAACGATATTCTACGGGTCAAATGTAAACCAATTTTACTCAACTTCAGTACCAACATTTTTCAAGAAATTAAAAATATTTGTGCTAAGTTTCAGTGACCTAGCTCTTTTCGTTTAGGAGTTATCGTAATTTCAACAGACAGACAGACGGACATACAGACAGACAGATAGAGAGACAGACAGACAGACAGACAGACAGACAGACAGACAGACAGACAGACAGACAGATAGACAGACAGACAGACAGACAGACAGACAGACAGACAGACAGACAGACAGACAGACAGACAGACAGAAAGACAGAAAGACAGAAAGACAGAAAGACAGACAGACAGACAGACAGACAGAAAGAAAGAAAGACAGACAGACAGACAGACAGACAGACAGACAGACAGACAGACAGACAGACAGACAGACAGACAGACAGACAGACAGACAAACAGACAGATAGATAGACAGACAGACAGACAGACAGACAGACAGGAAGACAGACAGACAGACAGACAGAAAGACAGACAGACAGACAGACAGACAGACAGACAGACAGACAGACAGACAGACAGACAGACAGACAGAAAGACAGACAGACAGACAGACAGACAGACAGACAGACAGACAGACAGACAGACAGACAGACAGACAGACAGACAGACAGACAGACAGACAGAAAGAAAGACAGACAGACAGACAGACAGACAGACAGACAGACAGACAGACAGACAGAAAACAGACAGACAGACAGACAGAAAGACAGAAAGACAGAAAGACAGAAAGACAGACAGACAGACAGACAGACAGACAGACAGACAGACAGACAGACAAACAGACAGAAAGAAAGTAAGACAGACAGACAGACAGACAGACAGACAGACAGACAAACAGACAGATAGATAGACAGACAGACAGACAGACAGACAGACAGACAGACAGACAGACAGACAGACAGACAGACAGACAGACAGACAGACAGACAGACAGACAGACAGACAGGAAGACAGACAGACAGACAGACAGACAGACAGACAGACAGACAGACAGACAGACAGACAGACAGACAGACAGACAGACAGACAGACAGACAGACAGACAGACAAACAGACAGATAGATAGACAGACAGACAGACAGACAGACAGACAGACAGACAGACAGACAGACAGACAGACAGACAGACAGACAGACAGACAGACAGACAGACAGACAGACAGACAGACAGACAGGAAGACAGACAGACAGACAGACAGACAGACAGACAGACAGACAGACAGACAGACAGAAAGACAGACAGACAGACAGACAGACAGACAGACAGACAGACAGACAGACAGACAGAAAGACAGACAGACAGACAGACAGACAGACAGACAGACAGACAGACAGACAGACAGACAGACAGACAGACAGACAGACAGACAGAAAACAGACAGACAGACAGACAGACAGACAGACAGACAGACAGACAGACAGACAGACAGACAGACAGACAGACAGACAGACAGACAGACAGTTATGCTATAATTTTTCTTTTTTGCATTACAATTCCTACTTCCGCACCAATTTTATGTGAAGACAGACAGACAGACAGACATCGCTCAATCGCCTTAGAATTTCATAAGGATTTAGAATATTTATCTCATTTGTTTTTTGAGCCAATATTAAGGAAATTACAAACGGAATGACAATCTCAATATACCCCCAATTCTTTTTGATGGTGGGTGTAAAAAAAAATATCATGAAAAAAATATTTTATATTTACGTTTTATTTACGATCTCTTTTGAAACCGCAAAATAAATAACCCTGTAAAATCAAAATTTGTCTGAGTATTACTCGACTTTTTGAAAAAAAGCAGATCAAAATGCAAATGTGGAAATAAATAAACCCAAAACCCTTGTTATAAAATAACAACTAACGTATAATTTAAATTTAATAACTTAAAAGTCAAATTTACTTGAAACGCCTAAAGTTATGCTTTAAAAAATTTTATTTACAGTTTTAACTTTTAATATACATTTTCTACCTTTCTCAACTATTTACCTTTTCTTTTATTGCTCATATTAATATAAATTGTTATTTAGTGAACCATAGTAATGACAATATTAATAAAACATGCACAAACATGTTCTCATCTGCAACTGTAAATAAATACTCGTAGTAGTTGGCTAAAGTTTTTCCTGTATCGTTTAATAATTATAACACGAAATGTACTTTCCTCTACCACTTGTGGATGATTATAATTAAATATATTTATTATATATTTTTTGCTGTTTTGTTATAATGATTTAAAAGTTTTAAGGGGTAAATATAACACAATTCTCGGTAATTTTAAATATAAAATTTATAAAGAGAAAAATATATGTTTAATTAAATAAAACTATTTATGTATATTTAACTTGCGGTAAAGGGAAAAAGTTATTTGAAAATATTAAATATTTAGTTCTTAAATATTATGCTATGACTAGAGCTATGATGAAGCTATAGATAGCTGTGACTGTTACTAGATGTTACTAGAGCTACAAAAAAAATATGTACTTATGTTCGGATTTTTGGAGAAGAAATAGGACCCTTTTAGATCGTGATGCATCGTTTGTGCGGGTGGGTTTCAATATTTTTCTTCTGCTAGCTCAATGTGAAATATACTGACATGCATCGATTGTGCTGATTGTTATACCCACCATCAAAACGAATGGAAGGTATATTGAAATTGTCATTCCATTTGTAATATCCTTAATATTGGCTCAAAAACCAAAAGGGATATATAGTCTTAATCCTTATGAAATTCTAGGACGATTGAGCAATGTCCATCTGTCTGCCCGTATGTCTGTCTGTTGTCGGCACTATAAAACCTTAACGGAAGGATTTAGGTCACTGAAATTTGGAATAAATATTCTTCATTTCTTGGAAAATTTTAGTATTGAAATCGGGCAAAATCGGTTCACATTAGACCATAGCTTCCGTATTACTTCGTCTAGGCTAATCGCTAAAAATGACAAATTATAACAGCTATGATGATTTGGTATATAGAGGTTTTACATGAGCGCTAGGTAGCATATAAAATTTCATTGAAATCGGTAGCGCCTTAACGAAAACATATAGGTCAAAATTTTACAAAAGTTGTGTATTGAAAATGGGCGAAATCAGTTCACATTTAGTTAGTGCGCCCATATAACCCCGCCCCGGGAATCACATTAATGCTGATAAATTTAATACAATTGCAATAGCTATAACGACTTAATTTTTAATAGAATTTTTTAAGAGAAATTATTTAACTATTGTCAAACAATCGTCAAACAACCATCAAATAATCATGAACAATTTTCAAACAATCGTCAGTCAAACTATTATCAAACACCATACGTTTTCCTGTTTTGGATAAATCAAAAAAGAGGTCGTAAAAGTGGGCATGGTCAATTTTTCTAAATGTAGAATCCTAACTTGGACTAAATAAAACATTTAGAAAGAAAAAATGTCTTCTTTGGTCCAGCCGTCAAGATATACAATTTTAAAGAAAGGGGGATAAGATTTATCCCCATTTTTCCGTTCCCAGGTCCTCGTTGGTCCATTTAAAAAAAATTCAAAATGCGAAAAACTATCCTATAATATGAAAATATGCAGATTTAAAACTTTAATTAATTTTGTTAAATCGTTTTCATCTTATCATCTATATTTTCATTTTTAATATTTGACTTATATGGGAGGGGTCACGCCCACTTGAGATTAAAAAAAAAACAAGCCTTTTTACCCACCGGCCAAACACATACCATCAAAATTTCTACAAAATCGGTCATCCATATATATTTGTCATTTTTAATATTTGACTTATATGGGAGGGGTCACGCCCATTTGAGATTTCAAAAAATTTACCCACTGATAACTCCTTATAACTGTAAAAATTAAAGAAAAATCGGTCAGTTCGGTCATCCATATTTGTCATGTTTAATATTTTACTTCTATGGGAAGGGTCACGCACACTTAAGATTAAAAAAGAATTTATTTATTTTAAAACCTTAATATACCGTCAAAATTTCAGAAAAATCGGTCCGTTAAGTCATCTATTTTTGTCATTTTTAATATATGAGTTATATGGGAGGGGCACCGCCCACTTGAGATTCCAGAAAAAAATCCTGCCTATTTAAACCACCGGTCACACCTTATCATACTGTCTTAACTTCAGAAAAATCGGTCAATTCGGTCATCCATATTTGTCATTTTAAATATTTGACTTATATGGAAGATGTCACACCCACTTGAAATTTCAAAATAAAAACCTGACCTACTTTGCCCATCGGTTACACCCTAACATACTATCAAAATTTTAGAAAAATCGGTCCGCTGGGTCATTTTTATTTCTTATTTTTAATATATGGGTCATTTTTATTTCTTATTTTTAATATATGAGTTATATGGAAGGGGTCACGCCCACTTGAGAATTCAGAAAAAAAACCCTTGCTTCTTTTAAACGGTCACAACTAACCAATACTATCAAAATTTCAGAAAAATGGGTCATCTTTATTGGTTATTCTTAATATGTATATGAGTTATATGGGAGGGGTCATGCCCACTTGAGATTTCTGAAAAAAACCCTTTACTGAAAAAACCCTTCCCGGAATAGAGTTTTTGGTAGTTTACAGCCACAAATTTAATTGTATATTAATAAGATTCAGCACAAATATTGCTTATCAGAACCTTAATCAGTGTTCCTAATTTTGTAGAACACGGCCCAAATTTGACCATACCTCCCATACAAGACACATTCTCAAAAGACGTTTATATACACATAAAAGTACAAAAACGTTAATAACTCTTAAGATAAATGCATTTGATTACTTAAACTTTGCACAGATAAATATTTTGTAAATATAAACCATTAGTCAAAATTTGGTAACAATCGGTCCACAATTGACCCTTGCTCCTATATCAGGCCCTTAGCCGGAAATGATATAAATCTCCAAATTTTGAAAAAATAGCACATAGTATATGTATGTATGTCTCTAAAACTTAAGGAAAACTTTTTTAATTGTTGGTCCATACTTGACCTTAGTAGTGAAGGGTATTATATAGTCGGGCTTGACCGACTATAGCTTTTCTTACTTGTTTGTTTTTTGAAAAAGTGCATTGGACAAAATACACTTTCTTTTATAAAAGTTAAAAGATTTTATAATTTTTTGTCTTTCCTACTTGAAGGAAGATATCTTCTTATTGTTAAGATTTATAGAATGTATTTTTAGAAGTTTATGCATAGTTTAAACATCGCTAAAAACACTGCATTTTTTTCGCATTTACTGTTGAACAGTGAACAGTTGAACAGTAGAAGAATTTTGAAAGCACATTTGAATTTAGCGTAATACTACTCATCAGAAAAGTAAAACAAGTAAGAAAGCGCTATAGTCGGTCAAGCCGACCATACGATACCCTTCACCTCTAAGGTCAAAGGTGTTATTTTGCCTGTATAAAGACAAATATTTGCTAAATTTTGCCATCATACAAACATTTTCCCAAAACTTATATATTCAACCTGTTTCCGTCACTTGGACTTATATGAGAGCTAGGGTCAAATGTGGACCGATTATCTCGAAATTTGGCAAATTGATTACAGTTGTTACAAATTATGTATGCAAAAAATAAACTTTTAAAAATAAAATTGTCATTATCTTTAGATTTACGAGCGTTTTAGTGATTTTTTGTCTAATTTAGTGCGTTTTTAAAGAAGAGTTCGTATGGGAGCTATGGTCAAATGTGAACCGATTTCAACGAAATTTGATACAGTGATTTAAGTTTACATAAGAAGAATTTGTTTTAAATTTCATGAAAAAATATGGATATTTGTGGCCAATATATCAATTCCGGGAAGTGGGACCTACGGGAGGTTCCATAATTAATGGACCGATTTTGACCAATTTCAATAGCCATGGTCCCATTATCAAAAAAAATATCTGTGCCAAATTTCATCAGATTATCTTTAGAATTGCGAACTGTAGTTTGATTACAAGGTTTACATGGGGGTCCAGCCAGCCAGACGGACGGACGGACATCGCTAAATCGACTCAGAAAGTGATTCTAAGCCTAAAGGTGGGTCTAAGACAAATATTACTATGCGTTACAAACATCAGCACAAACTTATAATACCCTTTCCACCTATGGTGGTGAAGGGTATAAAAAGTTTGAATAATTTTACCTTTTTACAGATTTTTAGTTTACAACTTCTATGACTATTAGGTAAAAAAATGTAGATAAGCCATTTTATCTTCGAAAACAAATTGCTTATGTAGATAAGCCAAACTAAAACGTGAATAAGTCGCGAATAAATTAACATTTTGATAAAAAATTCATACTTTAGGTAAAGCGCGTCATACAGAATCGTATGGTATAAAAATCTCAATTTCTAAAATCTGCAGATAAGCCATTTTAGATATATGTCGACGATATGTATTTAATGAAAAATATAATTTTCAGATTAGAACTGAATTAACATTAAAAATAACATTTGGAAATTTTTAATAAAGTTATCAATAATTAATTACACAGGTCAACAGCAAAAATGTGCTCGAGTAACCACTATATACATTTGATGTATCATGACTACCTTAGTACAAAAATGGTAAAATTTTTAAATTCTATGGCAAGATTTTTTTAAAAATTTTTTTTTTTTTTAATTGCAATTTTTTTTTAGATGTTTCTTCAAATAATTAATGATAACTCAAAAACTACTAGTCCGATATTATTAAAATAAAATCAGAAAAATTAAGATTCACATAGCCTTTAATTCGTCTATATATCGCGTTTCAATCGGATCAATAGTATCGAAGTTATAATAAAAAACTTAAGGAAAAAATCTATTTTTTACGTAAAAATGGCAAAAATTTTCGTTTTAAAAAAATCACGAAAAATCGAAAACGGCAAAAAACTTCCAGATTTATTATTTTATCGCATAGCGACATTTAATAGCAACAAAATGAGATATCGACCATAAAAATCGATTGATTTTTTTCGAATTTATTCACAATTTAGTGAATTCGCTCATTGAATAAATTCGAAAATTTTGTGGGCGGAAGTTTCTCACCAAATCTCACAATAATCCGACAGGCACCCCTTGAAATTGGAAAATTTATTTATTTCATACATTTGAAAACCCGCTATAATGCGTATATCAAGCAAAAAACTAAAATTTTGCGAAAATGAGCGAATTCACTAAACTGTGAATAAATTCGAAAAAAATCAATCGATTTTTATGGTCGATATCTCATTTTGTTGCTATTATATGTCGCTATGCGATAAAATAATAAATCTGGAAGTTTTCGATTTTTCATGATTTTTTTAAAACGAAAATTTTTGCCATTTTTACGTAAAAAATAAATTTTTTTCTTAAGTTTTTTATTATAACTCCGATACTATTGATCCGATTGAAACGCGATATATAGACGAATTAAAGGTTATGTAAATCTTAATTTTTCTGATTTTATTTTAATAATATCGGACTAGTAGTTTTTGAGTTATCATTAATTATTTGAAGAAACGTCTAAAAAAAATTGCAATTTAAAAAAAAAAAATTTTAAAAAATTTAAAAATTTTACCATTTTTGTACAAAGGTAGTCATGATACGTCAAAATTGTATAGTGGTTTTAAGAGCACATGAAAGTTTTTTTATTTTGTTGTGCTGTGTTATTAATTATGTGAAAATCCCAACATTAAGCTCTTGTCAAACTAATCTACTTAAATTGAGGTATTTTGCCCTGCACATCACTTTATCTTCTGGAACTTTCCAAAGAGCCCTAAATAAAAGTAAAATATGTTATTTGACTTTAAAAGCGCTTTATAAAGATTTATACTCCTTAAGTTAAGCAATTTTCTTTACACCGAAAATCTTCTACAATTTGTTAAGACAAACTCTTCATTGCAAGTATTTATCTTTTGGCGTAAGTTTAAGATAATACAGACACTCTGTAACCCCTTTGCCAGTTTAAAAATGGGTTTGACTTAAGAAAAATATAAACAAAAATCCTTTTTTCTCCATAACCTCAAGGATAATACAAATATTAGTTATTTAAGCAAAACAACAAAAATAACAAACGAAAATGACTGAGTTGTTGTTGTTGTTGCTACAACAACTCTTAAATCAACTCTTTGGTTAAACTGGTTAAAAGGATATGAAACGTTAAAGGATATGTGAGTGATAGGATGAGTTTGTGTTTGTGTGTGGTTGCTTGTGTTGGTTCATATGTGTTGAGCAAATTTTGAGAACAAGTGTCAGTGTATGAGTTGTTTACGCACATATAAGCACGCATTTTTGTTTTTTTTTTTGTTGCTAAAGCTTTGGATGTTGATCCTGAAAGTTGAATTTTTGTTTAGCTGAAAACAATAACATCTAGTTGTCTGTCTATCCTTTCGTCTGTCTTTCCCCACTACTGTCTGTCTGTCTGTCTTTCTGATTGATAGAGCAACTGTCAGAACTAGAACAAAACTGTTAGACTGACTCTTTGGCTTTGTTTTTCCCGCTTGTACTCGTACATTTTATTTGTGTATTTCGTTCACTGCTTCTCTTTTAAGTATGTCTTTCCATCTGTAGTGAAACTTTTTAACTCAAAAAAAAAAAAAAGTACCCGCATCATCAAGTCATGTTGATTTATTTGTTGTTTGTACATTTTCTACAATTTTGTTAGAATAGTTTAATGTTGCTAAAGTTTGATAACGAAATAAGTTTTACATTTTTGAATAACAATATTGATTCTCCTACTTACAATATAACACAAATTTTTAACTTATTTCACTCTGTGAACCCTTTACATCAAGTAAATACAAATCAATTCATTTCTGACTCAAAAATTCTATGAAATATGGAATTGAAACTTTCAAAAATTTGAATATTCTAGCAAAAAGTTTGTCTCAAAATGTGAAAACGAGTGGTTATTTTGAATTAATGTTAAAATTCTTAAAATAAATAATTTTTCATAAAACGTTTTATAACGTTTTGCGTTCCTGTACTTTAAATATAAGACTTAAGTCTTGTTGTGCAGGAAATGAAAATAAATAAATAAATAAATAAATAAAAATGGTAGTGAAACATTAAAATATGGAAATAAAAAAATAAATTATGTAGCCAAAAAAGTTGCAAATACAAAATTGTAATAAAAATTCTTAAAATAGATGATTTTCTATAAAACGTTCCTACTAAAATGGAATTGAAACATAAGTATTTAGTTGAAATTGCTTAAAAAATATTGAATCCAGCTAATTTATTTTTCATTTAGTAAGAAATATTAGGATCTTTAAAACTTTTTCAAATATTCCTATGAGAAATGGAATTGAAACATTAAAATGTTAAGATATTAAAAAAATGACAAAAAACTTAAAACTATTAAATTAAACTATTATCATATTTGCAATGTTAAAATTCTTCAAATAGATGATTTTTCATAAAACGTTCCTATTAAAATGGAATTGAAACTAAAGTACTTAGCAAAATTTGCTAAAAAAAAACATCAAATTCAGCTTTGATGTTTTACATTTAGTAAGAAAATAATGAAATCTTTTAAATTTTTCAAATATTCCTATGAGAAATGGAATTGAAACATTAAAATGTTGGAACAGTGAACAAAATATTTTGCAAAAAATTTGAAAATATGAAATTTAATTAAATTATTTTCACATTTGTAATTTTGATGTTAAAATTCTTGAAGTAGATACTTTTTTCCTAAAATGTTCCTATTAAAATGGAAATGAAACTGAAGTATTTGGTTAAATTTGTTAAAAAATGACTTTTTAAAAAACGTTCCTATTAAAATGGAATTGAAATATAAGTATTTAGTTAAATTTGCTAAAAAAATATCAAATCCAGTCGTTTTTTGTTTAGTATGAAATATTACAATCTTTAAAACTTTTTCAAATATTCCTATGAGAAATGGAATTGAAACATTAAAATTTTAGGATATTAAAAAAATATTTTGTCAAAAAACTTAAGAATGTGAAATTTAATTGAACTATTTTGACATAAGTAGTTTTAATGTTAAAATTGCTGAAAAAGATGATTTTTCATAAAACGTTCCTATTAAAACGGAATTGAAACTTGAATATTCAGTTAAATTTACTTAAAAACAACGAATCCATCTCATTTATTTTAAATTCCGTATGAAATTGTTGAAATCTTTTAAAATTTTTCAAATATTCCTATGAGAAATTTAATTGAAACATTAAAATGTCGGAATACTTTAGAAATCATATTTCCAAATAATTTGAAAATATGAAATTTAGTAGAACTAATGTAAAAATTTGTCAATTTTAATGTTAAAATTCTGAAATAGATAATTTTTATAAAACGTTCCTATCAAAGTGGAAATGAAACTTAAGTATTTATTTAAATTTGCTAAAAAAATATCGAATGCAGCTAATTTGTTTTTTATTTAGTAAGAAAAAATGTAAGTCTTTAAATCTTTTTCAGATATTCATATGAGAAATGGAATTGAAACATTAAAATTTCCGAATATTGAACAAATTATTTTGCTTAAAAACTTGAAAATATAAAATTTAATTGAACTTAATTTTCAAGAGAAAGTCTAGGCGAAAATCATTTTTTTATTTTAAATATTTCATAAAATCTTTAGAAAAAATTAACAAATTGCATTTGTTTCAATTCCATTTTCATAAAAACGTTTTGTAAAATATTATATATTTATGTAATTTTTACTTCTAATTATTAGTAGAGTAGTAAAATTTATAATTAATAAGATTTGCTATAAGTTAATTTTTTAATGTTTCAATTCCATTTCTCACAGGAATGCTAGATTTTTTTTAGTTTTGGCAAGATATTCTTACCGAATGTTAAGAATTATCGAATTTTTTATAATTTTAATTAATATTTCTGTTAATTCAATTAATTGTTTTTGTTTCACTTTCATTTTCATAGGAACGTTTTGTTAAGAATAATCTATTTATGAAATTTTTACTTTGTGTAATAGAACTTATAACTAACATGTTTTGTGATGAGTTATTTTTTCATTATTATGATTTTTTTATTGTTTCAGTTCCATTTCTTTTAGGAATGAAAGATTTGTTTTTAATTTTTGCAAGATGTTCTTACTAGATGTTAAAAATTGTTGAATTTCTTATTATTTCATCAGTAAATTCTGTTGATGTTATTACTTAAATTCCAATTTCATAGGAACGTTTTGTTTAAAATCATCTATTTCTAAAACTTGTACTTTTAATCAACAAATTTTACAACTAACATGATTTGTGATATGTTATTTTTTCATTATTATAAGATTTTTATTGTTCCAATTGCATTTCTTATAGAAATGATAATTTTTTTTATTTTTACAAGATATTCTTTTTTAATGTTAAAATTTTGTTGAATTTCTTATTATTTTATCAGTAAATTCTGTTAATTTGTATTATTTCAATTCCAATTTCATAGGAACGTTTTGTTTAAAATCATATATTTATAAAATTATTACTTTTAATCAATAAAATTTACAACAAAAATGATTTGCGTTAAGTTATTTTTTCATTATTACATATTTTTTTAATGTTTCAATTCCATTTGTTATAGGAACGCTTGAATATTTTATTGAATTTTCCATAATTTTCTTACTTGAGGTTAAGAATTGTTGAATTAGTAATTATTTCTTCAGTAAATTTATTAAATGCTTTTGTTTCATTTCCATTATAATAGGAACATTTTGCAAAATATTCTCTATTAAACAAATTTTACATTAAATCAAATAAATTTTTAATCCAAAAATTATTTTGTTAAATATTAGCAATAACTAACATAAATCAACATGTTTCAGTTCCATTTCTCATAGGAATGATATACCAATATGTAACAAAATTTAAATATTTTTAAATATTAATAAATTGAGTATATTTTAATGCATCTCCTAATGCAAATGAAACATGTTGATTTAAGAAAATTTAAAAAGAAATTTGATTTCTACTCCATTTTCTTGTGAATATTTTACGGTTCATGTGTTTTTAATTCAATTTCATAGAAACGTTTTTGAATAAATGAATTCTAAGATATAAATATTTTGGTTTTGAACTGTTAATATGTTTTCGTTTCGAACCTTTACTGTTGTTATTTTTTAGATGTAGTTTTTTTCTGTGAGTCATAACTTATCACGCATTTCTGGTTGTATATTCTCTTGATTTGACTGAGATTTCGCACTAGAAGTGCTTACAATCTTTGTTTTTGGCTAGAGGATAAATCTTCAAAAAACAAAAAGTATTAAAGCTTTAAGAAAATAATTTTGCAAATATTTAATGATCAATATTAAAAACTATGAGGGGAATCCCGCATAAACTTCATAACAAAAGTTTGGTATTGAATGAATATAGGTCCACATTTGACTATTGCTCTAATATAGCATCACCCTTGTAACCACTAAAATAATAGCAATTAAAAATTCCCCTTTTCTCTGTGTTTCAAACTACAATGAAATTATTTATTCCTTTTAAAGTATCTTTTAGGCGCTTCAACATTTCTAAACATTTGACGTTAGATAATGACATATCCTCTTAATTCCCCCCAATAAGTATATTATAATTCTATTGCAAAGCATGACCAAACTAAATCAAAAACTGATTTAAAATTTGCCAAAAATATGCCCGCATATACCCCCACTCCTCCCTTCAAAAATTCAAACATTCAAACCTATAATCTATTTACCTAAATGCATATTAATAATTTCCAAAGGCCATAAACTAATTTACAATTTCTAAAACATTCACTTGGAAAATCTATGAAAAATAAATAAAAATACAAAATATTTCCACAAATTTATACAATTTATAATCAAAACCACACATAGACATTATTCATGCCAGCGGTTAACAAGAATGTCAGAAACTAAATCAAATTGTAACCAGAACATGATAATGCCTAAAAACATACAAACACTCTTTCATACATGAATAGATGAATACTCCTTCCAAATATGCCGAATAACCACTGTTTAGTGATTACTGAGCCTCCAAGCCACGGCCATTTTGGTTGGGTTTAAAGTGAAGTATTTGGTTCAATGAAATAGTTTGGGAGTGCAACAGCCAAATTTTAAGGGAAAATATAATTAAAAAGAGAATTATTAAAAAGCATTTGTAACAATGTTGAGTATAAAGTGAAAGTTGAAAAAAATAGCAATAATATATTTGAAAAGCATACTTTTAGGAGTTTCACAAGTATTTTGGAATTAAGCCTTTAATCAACTCCAGTTTTGTTTTAGGATCTATATCTGTTTTAGTTCTGTTCTAGTTCTGTTCTAGTTCTGTTCTAGTTCTGTTCTAGTTCTGTTCTAGTTCTGTTCTAGTTCTGTTCTAGTTCTGTTCTAGTTCTGTTCTAGTTCTGTTCTAGTTCTGTTCTAGTTCTGTTCTAGTTCTGTTCTAGTTCTGTTCTAGTTCTGTTCTAGTTCTGTTCTAGTTCTGTTCTAGTTCTGTTCTAGTTCTGTTCTAGTTCTGTTCTAGTTCTGTTCTAGTTCTGTTCTAGTTCTGTTCTAGTTCTGTTCTAGTTCTGTTCTAGTTCTGTTCTAGTTCTGTTCTAGTTCTGTTCTAGTTCTGTTCTAGTTCTATTCTAGTTCTGTTCTAGTTCTGTTCTAGTTCTGTTCTAGTTCTGTTCTAGTTCTGTTCTAGTTCTGTTCTAGTTCTGTTCTAGTTCTGTTCTAGTTCTGTTCTAGTTCTGTTCTAGTTCTGTTCTAGTTCTGTTCTAGTTCTGTTCTAGTTCTGTTCTAGTTCTGTTCTAGTTCTGTTCTAGTTCTGTTCTAGTTCTGTTCTAGTTCTGTTCTAGTTCTGTTCTAGTTCTGTTCTAGTTCTGTTCTAGTTCTGTTCTAGTTCTGTTCTAGTTCTGTTCTAGTTCTGTTCTAGTTCTGTTCTAGTTCTGTTCTAGTTCTATTCTAGTTCTGTTCTAGTTCTGTTCTAGTTCTGTTCTAGTTCTGTTCTAGTTCTGTTCTAGTTCTGTTCTAGTTCTGTTCTAGTTCTGTTCTAGTTCTGTTCTAGTTCTGTTCTAGTTCTGTTCTAGTTCTGTTCTAGTTCTGTTCTAGTTCTGTTCTAGTTCTGTTCTAGTTCTGTTCTAGTTCTGTTCTAGTTCTGTTCTAGTTCTGTTCTAGTTCTGTTCTAGTTCTGTTCTAGTTCTGTTCTAGTTCTGTTCTAGTTCTGTTCTAGTTCTGTTCTAGTTCTGTTCTAGTTCTGTTCTAGTTCTGTTTTAGTTCTGTTCTAGTTCTGTTCTAGTTCTGTTCTAGTTCTGTTCTAGTTCTGTTCTAGTTCTGTTCTAGTTCTGTTCTAGTTCTGTTCTAGTTCTGTTCTAGTTCTGTTCTAGTTCTGTTCTAGTTCTGTTCTAGTTCTGTTCTAGTTCTGTTCTAGTTCTGTTCTAGTTCTGTTCTAGTTCTGTTCTAGTTCTGTTCTAGTTCTGTTCTAGTTCTGTTCTAGTTCTGTTCTAGTTCTGTTCTAGTTCTGTTCTAGTTCTGTTCTAGTTCTGTTCTAGTTCTGTTCTAGTTCTCTTCTAGTTCTGTTCTAGTTATGTTCTAGTGCATTTTCAGTTCTGGTTTTAATTTTATCAAAAAAGCCATTAACTCAATAAATAAATTATAATAGGAAATTTGATTACTTTAATAGAGAAAGACAGCATTTGCCAGACATCAGACTACCAATGTTCGGAGTCAACCAGCCATCACAAACATCGTATAAACATGCCTTCAATCCTTCATTCATGCCACCATTCACCCATCCATGTATTGATATGAATGATAAGTTGCAGCCACCAAATATATACAATACCACTCGTTAAACAACAAAGAACTTCATTATCATGACCAATAGCTTCATTATTATGGTCATTTTCATCATTATTACAGTCATTATGAATTGATGGAGAGTATTATTTGGCAAAAGTGCCAGCAAGGCAACATGTATGAATGTGTTTTGCCTGATCGAACGTGTAAATGAATCAATCTGAGTGATAGGTATAGGTTGGAAGGGTAGGGGTATAAGCACTGATAAAAAAAGGGGATCACTATTAAAAAAAGTTGAAATTTGTTAGCTTTTGCATAATTTGGGTATAGTATTGCAAGCTTTCTTAAAATTATAATGAGATCAAAATTAAATCCATGAAGTATGCTATTCTCTTTGATTGTCTTATATCATTTTTCTCAGTGTATTAGTCTATATTAGTCATCTGTGTGTGAGCGTACATTTGTAAAGTTTCATACCACAAACTGTTTGTTTGTTATTTTCTAGTGGTCCAGACAATTTATGTTAATCAACGTCAATCGTTTTTACTTTATTCAAAACAACTACACACAAACAAACGTCTACTACTTGAAAAAACACATAAAGTGTTGCCTGCTTATGGGAGAAATGCATATTAAATGGACACTCTTTCTCCCTCTTAGCCAAAAAACAAGACCACACACTAACAAACACACCAAATTGTTCGTCGTTTCATATATTTTAAAGGATACAACTTAAAATTGCATTCATTGCACATCCTAGAGCGGTTTGTACCGGATGTTTGTTGCAAAACTCACACACACGAACATCAATTTGACGGTTCGTCGTTTGGTTGTTGTGTTGGTTGACTGATTGTTTGGTCGGTTTGGTCATGATTGTGTGGTTTTCTGGAGTACAACACAGCCAAAGTAGTGGCTACGTAGTGGTGAACCCCAAAATGTTTCTAACTCCTGCCAGTCCAAAAACAGTAATAACACATGTATATTACTTTTATAGGAATATTGGCCAAAAGGAGGTGTTTTTCCACTAAGGAGTTAGTTTTTTTGGTGTTGCAAATATACTTCCTCTTGTACATTTATATGTAAAAAACTTCTTTCATTTAAGTGGTCATCGGTGAGTTTAAGTGGCTTCAAGTGTTTGCATGTGTGTAAAGTTTTTGAGAGTATGTGTTTAATGTTGCAATTGTAATTGCTTAATGAAATATTTATGATGTTGGTAATTGTTATATTGAAAACAGCCGAGAACAATTAAATAGCAAAGCTCTAAACCAGAATTAGAATAGAACTAGAACAGAAATAGAACAGAACTAGAACAGGACTAGAACAGAACTAGAACAGAACTAGAACAGAACTAGAACAGAACTAGAACAGAACTAGAACAGAACTAGAACAGAACTAGAACAGAACTAGAACAGAACTAGAACAGAACTAGAACAGAACTAGAACAGAACTAGAACAGAACTAGAACAGAACTAGAACAGAACTAGAACAGAACTAGAACAGAACTAGAACAGAACTAGAACAGAACTAGAACAGAACTAGAACAGAACTAGAACAGAACTAGAACAGAACTAGAACAGAACTAGAACAGAACTAGAACAGAACTAGAACAGAACTAGAACAGAACTAGAACAGAACTAGAACAGAACTAGAACAGAACTAGAACAGAACTAGAACAGAACTAGAACAGAACTAGAACAGAACTAGAACAGAACTAGAACAGAACTAGAACAGAACTAGAACAGAACTAGAACAGAACTAGAACAGAACTAGAACAGAACTAGAACATAACTAGAACAGAACTAGAACAGAACTAGAACAGAACTAGAACAGAACTAGAACAGAACTAGAACAGAACTAGAACAGAACTAGAACAGAACTAGAACAGAACTAGAACAGAACTAGAACAGAACTAGAACAGAACTAGAACAGAACTAGAACAGAACTAGAACAGAACTAGAACAGAACTAGAACAGAACTAGAACATAACTAGAACAGAACTAGAACAGAACTAGAACAGAACTAGAACAGAACTAGAACAGAACTAGAACAGAACTAGAACAGAACTAGAACAGAACTAGAACAGAACTAGAACAGAACTAGAACAGAACTAGAACAGAACTAGAACAGAACTAGAACAGAACTAGAACAGAACTAGAACAGAACTAGAACAGAACTAGAACAGAACTAGAACAGAACTAGAACAGAACTAGAACAGAACTAGAACAGAACTAGAACAGAACTAGAACAGAACTAGAACAGAACTAGAACAGAACTAGAACAGAACTAGAACAGAACTAGAACAGAACTAGAACAGAACTAGAACAGAACTAGAACAGAACTGGAACAGAACTAGAACAGAACTAGAACAGAACTAGAACAGAACTAGAACAGAACTAAAACAGAACTAGAACAGAACTAGAACAGAACTAGAACAGAACTAGAACAGAACAGAACTAGAACAGAACTAGAACAGAACTAGAACAGAACTAGAACAGAACTAGAACAGAACTAGAACAGAACAGAACTAGAACAGAACTAGAACAGAACTAGAACAGAACTAGAACAGAACTAGAACAGAACTAGAACAGAACTAGAACAGAACTAGAACAGAACTAGAACAGAACTAGAACAGAACTAGAACAGAACTAGAACAGAACTAGAACAGAACTAGAACAGAACTAGAACAGAACTAGAACAGAACTAGAACAGAACTAGAACAGAACTAGAACAGAACTAGAACAGAACTAGAACAGAACTAGAACAGAACTAGAACAGAACTAGAACAGAACTAGAACAGAACTAGAACAGAACTAGAACAGAACTAGAACAGAACTAGAACAGAACTAGAACAGAACTAGAACAGAACTAGAACAGAACTAGAACAGAACTAGAACAGAACTAGAACAGAACTAGAACAGAACTAGAACAGAACTAGAACAGAACTAGAACAGAACTAGAACAGAACTAGAACAGAACTAGAACAGAACTAGAACAGAACTAGAACAGAACTAGAACAGAACTAGAACAGAACTAGAACAGAACTAGAACAGAACTAGAACAGAACTAGAACAGAACTAGAACAGAACTAGAACAGAACTAGAACAGAACTAGAACAGAACTAGAACAGAACTAGAACAGAACTAGAACAGAACTAGAACAGAACTAGAACAGAACTAGAACAGAACTAGAACAGAACTAGAACAGAACTAGAACAGAACTAGAACAGAACTAGAACAGAACTAGAACAGAACTAGAACAGAACTAGAACAGAACTAGAACAGAACTAGAACAGAACTAGAACAGAACTAGAACAGAACTAGAACAGAACTAGAACAGAACTAGAACAGAACTAGAACAGAACTAGAACAGAACTAGAACAGAACTAGAACAGAACTAGAACAGAACTAGAACAGAACTAGAACAGAACTAGAACAGAACTAGAACAGAACTAGAACAGAACTAGAACAGAACTAGAACAGAACTAGAACAGAACTAGAACAGAACTAGAACAGAACTAGAACAGAACTAGAACAGAACTAGAACAGAACTAGAACAGAACTAGAACAGAACTAGAACAGAACTAGAACAGAACTAGAACAGAACTAGAACAGAACTAGAACAGAACTAGAACAGAACTAGAACAGAACTAGAACAGAACTAGAACAGAACTAGAACAGAACTAGAACAGAACTAGAACAGAACTAGAACAGAACTAGAACAGAACTAGAACAGAACTAGAACAGAACTAGAACAGAACTAGAACAGAACTAGAACAGAACTAGAACAGAACTAGAACAGAACTAGAACAGAACTAGAACAGAACTAGAACAGAACTAGAACAGAACTAGAACAGAACTAGAACAGAACTAGAACAGAACTAGAACAGAACTAGAACAGAACTAGAACAGAACTAGAACAGAACTAGAACAGAACTAGAACAGAACTAGAACAGAACTAGAACAGAACTAGAACAGAACTAGAACAGAACTAGAACAGAACTAGAACAGAACTAGAACAGAACTAGAACAGAACTAGAACAGAACTAGAACAGAACTAGAACAGAACTAGAACAGAACTAGAACAGAACTAGAACAGAACTAGAACAGAACTAGAACAGAACTAGAACAGAACTAGAACAGAACTAGAACAGAACTAGAACAGAACTAGAACAGAACTAGAACAGAACTAGAACAGAACTAGAACAGAACTAGAACAGAACTAGAACAGAACTAGAACAGAACTAGAACAGAACTAGAACAGAACTAGAACAGAACTAGAACAGAACTAGAACAGAACTAGAACAGAACTAGAACAGAACTAGAACAGAACTAGAACAGAACTAGAACAGAACTAGAACAGAACTAGAACAGAACTAGAACAGAACTAGAACAGAACTAGAACAGAACTAGAACAGAACTAGAACAGAACTAGAACAGAACTAGAACAGAACTAGAACAGAACTAGAACAGAACTAGAACAGAACTAGAACAGAACTAGAACAGAACTAGAACAGAACTAGAACAGAACTAGAACAGAACTAGAACAGAACTAGAACAGAACTAGAACAGAACTAGAACAGAACTAGAACAGAACTAGAACAGAACTAGAACAGAACTAGAACAGAACTAGAACAGAACTAGAACAGAACTAGAACAGAACTAGAACAGAACTAGAACAGAACTAGAACAGAACTAAAACAGAACTAGAACAGAACTAGAACAGAACTAGAACAGAACTAGAACAGAACTAGAACAGAACTAGAACAGAACTAGAACAGAACTAGAACAGAACTAGAACAGAACTAGAACAGAACTAGAACAGAACTAGAACAGAACTAGAACAGAACTAGAACAGAACTAGAACAGAACTAGAACAGAACTAGAACAGAACTAGAACAGAACTAGAACAGAACTAGAACAGAACTAGAACAGAACTAGAACAGAACTAGAACAGAACTAGAACAGAACTAGAACAGAACTAGAACAGAACTAGAACAGAACTAGAACAGAACTAGAACAGAACTAGAACAGAACTAGAACAGAACTAGAACAGAACTAGAACAGAACTAGAACAGAACTAGAACAGAACTAGAACAGAACTAGAACAGAACTAGAACAGAACTAGAACAGAACTAGAACAGAACTAGAACAGAACTAGAACAGAACTAGAACAGAACTAGAACAGAACTAGAACAGAACTAGAACAGAACTAGAACAGAACTAGAACAGAACTAGAACAGAACTAGAACAGAACTAGAACAGAACTAGAACAGAACTAGAACAGAACTAGAACAGAACTAGAACAGAACTAGAACATAACTAGAACAGAACTAGAACAGAACTAGAACAGAACTAGAACAGAACTAGAACAGAACTAGAACAGAACTAGAACAGAACTAGAACAGAACTAGAACAGAACTAGAACAGAACTAGAACAGAACTAGAACAGAACTAGAACAGAACTAGAACAGAACTAGAACAGAACTAGAACAGAACTAGAACAGAACTAGAACAGAACTAGAACAGAACTAGAACAGAACTAGAACAGAACTAGAACAGAACTAGAACAGAACTAGAACAGAACTAGAACAGAACTAGAACAGAACTAGAACAGAACTAGAACAGAACTAGAACAGAACTAGAACAGAACTAGAACATAACTAGAACATAACTAGAACAGAACTAGAACAGAACTAGAACAGAACTAGAACAGAACTAGAACAGAACTAGAACAGAACTAGAACAGAACTAGAACAGAACTAGAACAGAACTAGAACAGAACTAGAACAGAACTAGAACAGAACTAGAACAGAACTAGAACAGAACTAGAACAGAACTAGAACAGAACTAGAACAGAACTAGAACAGAACTAGAACAGAACTAGAACAGAACTAGAACAGAACTAGAACAGAACTAGAACAGAACTAGAACAGAACTAGAACAGAACTAGAACAGAACTAGAACAGAACTAGAACAGAACTAGAACAGAACTAGAACAGAACTAGAACAGAACTAGAACAGAACTAGAACAGAACTAGAACAGAACTAGAACAGAACTAGAACAGAACTAGAACAGAACTAGAACAGAACTAGAACAGAACTAGAACAGAACTAGAACAGAACTAGAACAGAACTAGAACAGAACTAGAACAGAACTAGAACAGAACTAGAACAGAACTAGAACAGAACTAGAACAGAACTAGAACAGAACTAGAACAGAACTAGAACAGAACTAGAACATAACTAGAACAGAACTAGAAAAGAACTAGAAAAGAACTAGAACAGAACTAGAACAGAACTAGAACAGAACTAGAACAGAACTAGAACAGAACTAGAACAGAACTAGAACAGAACTAGAACAGAACTAGAACAGAACTAGAACAGAACTAGAACAGAACTAGAACAGAACTAGAACAGAACTAGAACAGAACTAGAACAGAACTAGAACAGAACTAGAACAGAACTAGAACAGAACTAGAACAGAACTAGAACAGAACTAGAACAGAACTAGAACAGAACTAGAACAGAACTAGAACAGAACTAGAACAGAACTAGAACAGAACTAGAACAGAACTAGAACAGAACTAGAACAGAACTAGAACAGAACTAGAACAGAACTAGAACAGAACTAGAACAGAACTAGAACAGAACTAGAACAGAACTAGAACATAACTAGAACAGAACTAGAACAGAATCAAAAACAGAATCAAGAACAGAATCAAGAACAGAATAAAGAGTAGAATCGAGAACAGAATCAAGAATTAAATCAAGAAAACAGAATCTATCGAGTGCAGAATAACGAACTGAATCAAGAACGAAAACAAGGACAGAATCAAGAACAGAGTCAAGAACTGTAAACAGAATCGAAAATAGATTTAAGAATAGAATCGAGAAGAAAATCAAGAACTTAATCAAGAATAATATCAAGAAAATAATCTTGAAAAGAATCCAGAAAAAACAAGACTATGTGATACCCTTCACTACTAAGGTCAAATATGGACCAACAATTTAACAAATTTTCTAAGAGACATACATGCATATATTATGTGATATTTTTTCAAAATTTCGAGATTTATGTCATTTCTAGCTAAGGGCCTGATATGTGAGGTAGGATCAATTGTGGATCGAGTGTTACCAAATTTTGGTTATAGGTTTATATTTACAAAATATTTATCTGTGCAAAGTCTTAGTAACGAAATGCATTTATCTTTAGAGTTATAAACGTTTGTGTGCTTTTATGTGTTTATAAACGTCTTTTGAGAATGTTTCGTGTATGGGAGGTATCGGCCGATTCCTACAAAATTAAATAGACTGATTAAGGTTATCATAAGCAATATTTCTGCTGAATATTATAATAATACAACAAAATTTGTGGCCTTAGAAGAAAAAAAAAAAACTCTATTCCGGGAAGGGATCCCCATGGGAGGTACCCCAAATAGTAATCCGATTTCGTCCTTGGGACAAAATATGAGCCTGTGCCAAATTTCATCAAATTATCTTTAAAGTTACGACCTGTACAATGATAACCGGCCAGCCAGCCATCCGGACCGCCATCGTTAAAACAAGTCAAGGAGTGATTCTTAGTCGATTGTTATACTAAAAGGTGGGTCTCAGACCAATATTTCTATGCGTTACAAACATCAGCACAAACCCAATATACCCTTTTCACCTATGGTGGTGAAGGGTATAAAAATAGAATCAAGAACACGATAAAGAACGGATTTAAAAACAAAAAAATTACAGAATAAAAAACTAGAACAGAACTGGGGCCAAATCGTCGCAATTGATATCGATGAGAATGTATGATATTTCAAAGGAAATGGATTTTATTGAATTGAAATTAAACTAAACTTGAACTGAGCTGGAATATAACTGGATTTGAACTGAAATGAACTAAAGCTATTTAAAATGTTGCTACTTAGCTTAACACGGCTGTCAATTAGAAAAATCTCTGTTGAGTGATTCAATTTTAGGTTATTGAGTCTGTAAAATGTATTATAGTAGAGAAAGAGTGTTTATAACTTTGAATGGTTATAAATTAATATAAATGAATTGAAATTAAATTATAATACTTCCTAAAAGTAGCAGCAGTGATTTCAAAAAGAGCATAATAAGCTGAAGTAGAGGATCATTAGTAGTTCACTTAATATTTTATTTTATTATAGGAAATTTTAATTAAATTTATTGATTAGTCTGGCTTCCTGGCTTATTAAGAATACGAAATATTTTGTCCTTTTTAAGAGTCACTTTTCTTCCATTTTTGATGTAAAATCCTTGATTAAATTCCTCCATAAATAACTTCATATCATTAATCTACATTTGATCTCAGATCTTTATTAGGGCAGACAAAACTATTCAAAAACTTTAAGCGAAAAAATCTAATTTAAATTCCTCAACCACAATCCAACCAAAAATGCCATTTAAATATGCTAAAGGCAGAAGGAACTAAACTGGAGTAGCGAAATGAACCACAATTTTTAAATAAAATCCAATATGTTGGATGCTCTGGCCATGGCTGGTGCAAATGTCTGAGGCTATAAAACAAAGGACTCGTTGTGCGCAGTTTGTTGGCGTCACACGTATCAATGGTTGTAGACAACTCCCCAACAATCTTGTTTGAATGGGTAAAAAAAAACACAGGACATGAATGAGGTTATGGAAAAACTGTCAGGGAATTTACGCACTTTTCATGATGAGGATTCGTTCATAGTGGCTGGCTTATTTAGTTACTTACTCATTGTTATTCATTTACCATATAAAAATTGTCGCGTCCAAGTGGCGCCAATTCAAATTGTGTTTTGTCGTTGTGGGTTTTTTTTTCTTTTTTTATTTCTCTTGCCTTAAAACTATCAAGAATTTTGTTTTATTTGTAGGATAATTTGAAAAGCTTTATAGTTCATGTGGAAGAAGGATATAAAGATGGTGATGATGTGCCAGCAAAGAAAAAAAAAAAAACAAATAACTATAAAGCCATTTTACAATTTTTGACTTAAGGACTACATGTAGAGTTAATAACTGAGACAAACACATGAGCTTCCTTGAGGCAAATTCCTCTATTGGGCTCCGCTTTGTAAGGAACGTGGCTAAAAGGCAAGGACTAAATCAAAAGGACAAACAAAAGCAACAGGAAGCAACAGCAGCCTCAGCATTTAGTCATTAAGTCAGTCACTCGTTCAAATAAGTCAGCCTGTAAAAGGAAATCAAAGACTGACAAAGACTAAAGTTTATTGTACATCATCATTTATTATCCAACTTCTACTCCCACACTATTCATCCTATAATCTTTATACGAAAGGAAGGGAGTGTTTGTGTCAAATAGAAATAAAAACCCCAGTTTAAGGCCGATGATGACTGACAATTATTGAGACTCAATTCTATAGACTCAGTTCAATGTTCCCATTTTTTGCATAAATATTAAGGAATTAAAGACTAAAGCAATCTGTCAACTACATAATCACAACATTAAACCGTAGACTATGACTAGACTATGACTAGACTATGACTAGACTATGACTAGACTATGACTAGACTATGACTAGACTATGACTAGACTATGACTAGACTATGACTAGACTATGACTAGACTATGACTAGACTATGACTAGACTATGACTAGACTATGACTAGACTATGACTAGACTATGACTAGACTATGACTAGACTATGACTAGACTATGACTAGACTATGACTAGACTATGACTAGACTATGACTAGACTATGACTAGACTATGACTAGACTATGACTAGACTATGACTAGACTATGACTAGACTATGACTAGACTATGACTAGACTATGACTAGACTATGACTAGACTATGACTAGACTATGACTAGACTATGACTAGACTATGACTAGACTATGACTAGACTATGACTAGACTATGACTAGACTATGACTAGACTATGACTAGACTATGACTAGACTATGACTAGACTATGACTAGACTATGACTAGACTATGACTAGACTATGACTAGACTATGACTAGACTATGACTAGACTATGACTAGACTATGACTAGACTATGACTAGACTATGACTAGACTATGACTAGACTATGACTAGACTATGACTAGACTATGACTAGACTATGACTAGACTATGACTAGACTATGACTAGACTATGACTAGACTATGACTAGACTATGACTAGACTATGACTAGACTATGACTAGACTATGACTAGACTATGACTAGACTATGACTAGACTATGACTAGACTATGACTAGACTATGACTAGACTATGACTAGACTATGACTAGACTATGACTAGACTATGACTAGACTATGACTAGACTATGACTAGACTATGACTAGACTATGACTAGACTATGACTAGACTATGACTAGACTATGACTAGACTATGACTAGACTATGACTAGACTATGACTAGACTATGACTAGACTATGACTAGACTATGACTAGACTATGACTAGACTATGACTAGACTATGACTAGACTATGACTAGACTATGACTAGACTATGACTAGACTATGACTAGACTATGACTAGACTATGACTAGACTATGACTAGACTATGACTAGACTATGACTAGACTATGACTAGACTATGACTAGACTATGACTAGACTATGACTAGACTATGACTAGACTATGACTAGACTATGACTAGACTATGACTAGACTATGACTAGACTATGACTAGACTATGACTAGACTATGACTAGACTATGACTAGACTATGACTAGACTATGACTAGACTATGACTAGACTATGACTAGACTATGACTAGACTATGACTAGACTATGACTAGACTATGACTAGACTATGACTAGACTATGACTAGACTATGACTAGACTATGACTAGACTATGACTAGACTATGACTAGACTATGACTAGACTATGACTAGACTATGACTAGACTATGACTAGACTATGACTAGACTATGACTAGACTATGACTAGACTATGACTAGACTATGACTAGACTATGACTAGACTATGACTAGACTATGACTAGACTATGACTAGACTATGACTAGACTATGACTAGACTATGACTAGACTATGACTAGACTATGACTAGACTATGACTAGACTATGACTAGACTATGACTAGACTATGACTAGACTATGACTAGACTATGACTAGACTATGACTAGACTATGACTAGACTATGACTAGACTATGACTAGACTATGACTAGACTATGACTAGACTATGACTAGACTATGACTAGACTATGACTAGACTATGACTAGACTATGACTAGACTATGACTAGACTATGACTAGACTATGACTAGACTATGACTAGACTATGACTAGACTATGACTAGACTATGACTAGACTATGACTAGACTATGACTAGACTATGACTAGACTATGACTAGACTATGACTAGACTATGACTAGACTATGACTAGACTATGACTAGACTATGACTAGACTATGACTAGACTATGACTAGACTATGACTAGACTATGACTAGACTATGACTAGACTATGACTAGACTATGACTAGACTATGACTAGACTATGACTAGACTATGACTAGACTATGACTAGACTATGACTAGACTATGACTAGACTATGACTAGACTATGACTAGACTATGACTAGACTATGACTAGACTATGACTAGACTATGACTAGACTATGACTAGACTATGACTAGACTATGACTAGACTATGACTAGACTATGACTAGACTATGACTAGACTATGACTAGACTATGACTAGACTATGACTAGACTATGACTAGACTATGACTAGACTATGACTAGACTATGACTAGACTATGACTAGACTATGACTAGACTATGACTAGACTATGACTAGACTATGACTAGACTATGACTAGACTATGACTAGACTATGACTAGACTATGACTAGACTATGACTAGACTATGACTAGACTATGACTAGACTATGACTAGACTATGACTAGACTATGACTAGACTATGACTAGACTATGACTAGACTATGACTAGACTATGACTAGACTATGACTAGACTATGACTAGACTATGACTAGACTATGACTAGACTATGACTAGACTATGACTAGACTATGACTAGACTATGACTAGACTATGACTAGACTATGACTAGACTATGACTAGACTATGACTAGACTATGACTAGACTATGACTAGACTATGACTAGACTATGACTAGACTATGACTAGACTATGACTAGACTATGACTAGACTATGACTAGACTATGACTAGACTATGACTAGACTATGACTAGACTATGACTAGACTATGACTAGACTATGACTAGACTATGACTAGACTATGACTAGACTATGACTAGACTATGACTAGACTATGACTAGACTATGACTAGACTATGACTAGACTATGACTAGACTATGACTAGACTATGACTAGACTATGACTAGACTATGACTAGACTATGACTAGACTATGACTAGACTATGACTAGACTATGACTAGACTATGACTAGACTATGACTAGACTATGACTAGACTATGACTAGACTATGACTAGACTATGACTAGACTATGACTAGACTATGACTAGACTATGACTAGACTATGACTAGACTATGACTAGACTATGACTAGACTATGACTAGACTATGACTAGACTATGACTAGACTATGACTAGACTATGACTAGACTATGACTAGACTATGACTAGACTATGACTAGACTATGACTAGACTATGACTAGACTATGACTAGACTATGACTAGACTATGACTAGACTATGACTAGACTATGACTAGACTATGACTAGACTATGACTAGACTATGACTAGACTATGACTAGACTATGACTAGACTATGACTAGACTATGACTAGACTATGACTAGACTATGACTAGACTATAAGTAGACTATGGAAACATTATTTAGGATGTGTTTGGATTATTTTGTCAAAGGCTATGACTAATCTTTTTTAACACCATGACTAGACATTTAGTTCATTAAATTCTTATCCTCAATTCCTTCTTTAGGTCTTATGTTAAATTGAGTGAATTTCTCATTCAAAACAATTTACATTCATAATGAACATAAAACTAAATAACGTGCAACCATTTAAGCAAGATTTTCACAAATCATTTCCGAAGGAACTATTCATCCTTTTTGCCTTTTACACATACATTCGAAATGAGAGGATCTAGGCGAAACAATGCCTTAGGAAAAATTACTAACAAATAAATGATAGTTATTACTTTTTAACACACAATCACTAAATCCTGACAAAAGGAAAATAGGAGTGATTGTAATGAAGCTGCGGCTCGAAGTTTCTATAATGATGGGGATGATGTTGCTGTTGATGATGATGATAGTGCGGAAAATGTTAAAATCTTAAATTGCTTTTTTTCTTATTCAAACGTTGAACTTTAGTCATTTACAATATAACTTAATGTGAGGTGGGAGTTATTAGAAAGTGTTTGGAATATCTTAATTTCCCTTCAACTCCTTGCCACCCTTTCGATTATATCCTAGTGTATTGTCATAAAATTATAAATGTTTCGTATGATAATACAAATGTTTAGTTTATGTACTCATGGGTATGAGTCGAATCATGCAAGTATGACTAACATCGCTTAAACATGTAAGACTCTAAGAACATGAAGACAGACTCGTACATACATGAGAGCATTCGAATTGAAAGACAGACGTAAAGTTATACAAATAATGTGACATGTTCCAGACTACAATTACAGCACGTTGTTGACAACAACGCTAACAACAACAGCAACTATGACAATGACTTTTTGTTATAATCATGATAGTTATTACTCTTATTCCAACGACAACAGCAACATCACCGCCAGCTTACAACCAACAGCCGTCAGTAGTCTTCTAAACGCCAAGAACAATAAAAATTATTGTAATCAACTTGAGGAAGATGTTAAGTTTAATCATAGAGAATTATAGTGAAATGATATGGAAGAGGTTAAATGGAAAAATTGTAGACAAATACAGATATTGACAAAGATATAGAACATAGACTAAGACATAGACTAAGACATAGGCTAAGAAATAGACTAAGACATAGACTAAGACATAGACTAAGGCATAGACTAAGACATATTTAGACTAAGACATAGACTAAGGCATAGACCAAGACATAGACTAAGACATAGACTAAGACATAGACTAAGACAAAGACTAAGACATAGACTAAGACATAGACTAAGACATAGACTAAGACATAGACTAAGACATAGACTAAGACATAGACTAAGACATAGACTAAGACATAGACTAAGACATAGACTAAGACATAGACTAAGACATAGACTAAGACATAGACTAAGACATAGACTAAGACTAAGACATAGACTAAGAAATAGACTAAGACATAGACTAAGACATAGACTAAGACTAAGACATAGACTAAGACATAGACTAAGACATAGACTAAGACATAGACTAAGACATAGACTAAGGCATGGACTAAGACATAGACTAAGACATACACTTAGACATAGACTAAGACATAGACTAAGACATAGACTAAGACATAGACTAAGACATAGACTAAGACATAGACTAAGACATAGACTAAGACATGGACTAAGACATAGACTAAGACATAGACTAAGACATAGACTAAGACATAGACTAAGACATACACTTAGACATAGACTAAGACATAGACTAAGACATAGACTAAGACATAGACTAAGACATAGACTAAGACATAGACTAAGACATAGACTAAGACATAGACTAAGACATAGACTAAGACATAGACTAAGACATACACTAAGACAGAGACTAAGACATAGACTAAGACATAGACTAAGACATAGACTAAGACATAGACTAAGACATAGACTGAGACATAGACTAAGACATAATCTAAGACATAGACTAAGACATAGACTTAGACATAGACTAAGACATAGACTTTGATATAGACTAAGACATAGACTAAGACATAGACTATGATATAGACTAAGACATAGACTAAGACATAGACTATGATATAGACTAATACATAGACTAAGACATAGACTAAGACAAAGACTAAGACATAGACTACGACATAGACTAAGACATAGACTAAGACATAGGCTAAGACATAGGCTAAGACATAGACTAAGACATAGTCTAAGACATAGACTAAGACATAGACTAAGACATAGACTAAGACATAGACTAAGACATAGACTAAGACATAGACTAAGACATAGACTAAGACATAGACTAAGACATAGACTAAGACATAGACTAAGACATAGACTAAAACATAGACTAAGACATAGACTAGGACATAGACTAAGACATAGACTAAGAC
Organism: Stomorhina lunata; assembly: GCA_933228675.1. Classification (NCBI taxonomy): domain Eukaryota; kingdom Metazoa; phylum Arthropoda; class Insecta; order Diptera; family Rhiniidae; genus Stomorhina; species Stomorhina lunata. Next base: position 17,966,174 of record OW121743.1, read on the forward strand.
ATAGACTAAGACATAGACTAAGACATAGACTAAGACATAGACTAAGACATAGACTATGACATAGACTAAGGCATAGACTAAGACATAGACTAAGACATACACTTAGACATAGACTAAGACATAGACTAAGACATAGACTAAGACATAGACTAAGACATAGACTAAGACATAGACTAAGACATAGACTAAGACATAGACTAAGACATGGACTAAGACATAGACTAAGACATAGACTAAGACATAGACTAAGACATAGACTAAGACATACACTTAGACATAGACTAAGACATAGACTAAGACATAGACTAAGACATAGACTAAGACATAGACTAAGACATAGACTAAGACATAGACTAAGACATAGACTAAGACATAGACTAAGACATAGACTAAGACATACACTAAGACAGAGAATAAGACATAGACTAAGACATAGACTAAGACATAGACTAAGACATAGACTAAGACATAGACTAAGACATAGACTGAGACATAGACTAAGACATAATCTAAGACATAGACTAAGACATAGACTTAGACATAGACTAAGACATAGACTTTGATATAGACTAAGACATAGACTATGATATAGACTAAGACATAGACTAAGACATAGACTATGATATAGACTAATACATAGACTAAGACATAGACTAAGACAAAGACTAAGACATAGACTACGACATAGACTAAGACATAGACTAAGACATAGGCTAAGACATAGGCTAAGACATAGACTAAGACATAGTCTAAGACATAGACTAAGACATAGACTAAGACATAGACTAAGACATAGACTAAGACATAGACTAAGACATAGACTAAGACATAGACTAAGACATAGACTAAGACATAGACTAAGACATAGACTAAGACATAGACTAAGACATAGACTAAGACATAGACTAGGACATAGACTAAGACATAGACTAAGACATAGACTAAGACATAGACTAAGACATAGACTAAGACATAGACTATGACATAGACTAAGACATAGACTAAGACATAGACTAAGACATAGACTAAGATATAGACTAAGACATAGACTAGGACATAGACTAAGACATAGACTAAGACATAGACTAAGACATAGACTAAGACATAGACTAAGACATAGACTAAGACATAGACTAAGACATAGACTAAGACATAGACTAAGACATAGACTAAGACATAGACTAAGACATAGACTAAGACACAGACTAAGACATAGACTAAGACATAGACTAAGACATAGACTAAGACATAGACTAAGACATAGACTAAGACATAGACTAAGACATAGACTAAGACATAGACTAAGATATAGACTAAGACATAGACTAAGACATAGACTAAGACATAGACTAAGACATAGACTAAGACATAGACTAAGACATAGACTAAGACATAGACTAAGACATAGACTAAGACATAGACTAAGACATAGACTAAGACATAGACTAAGACATAGACTAAGACATAGACTAGGACATAGACTAAGACATAGACTAAGACATAGACTAAGACATAGACTAAGACATAGACTAAGACATAGACTAAGACATAGACTAAGACATAGACTAAGACATGGACTAAGACATAGACTAAGACATAGACTAAGACACAGACTAAGACATAGACTAAGACATAGACTAAGACATAGACTAAGACATAGACTAAGACATAGACTAAGACATAGACTAAGACATAGACTAAGACATAGACTAAGACATAGACTAAGACATAGACTAAGACATAGACTAAGACATAGACTAAGACATAGACTAAGACATAGACTAAGACATAGACTAAGACATAGACTAAGACATAGACTAAGACATAGACTAAGACATAGACTAAGACATAGACTAAGACATAGACTAAGACATAGACTAAGACATAGACTAAGACATAGACTAAGACATAGACTAAGACATAGACTAAGACATAGACTAAGACATAGACTAAGACATAGACTAAGACATAGACTAAGACATAGACTAAGACATAGACTAAGACATAGACTAAGACATAGACTAAGACATAGACTAAGACATAGACTAAGACATAGACTAAGACATAGACTAAGACATAGACTAAGACATAGACTAAGACATAGACTAAGACATAGACTAAGACATAGACTAAGACATAGACTAAGACATAGACTAAGACATAGACTAAGACATAGACTAAGACATAGACTAAGACATAGACTAAGACACAGACTAAGACATAGACTAAGACATAGACTAAGACATAGACTAAGACATAGACTAAGACATAGACTAAGACATAGACTAAGACATAGACTAAGACATAGACTAAGACATAGACTAAGACATAGACTAAGACATAGACTAAGACATAGACTAAGACATAGACTAAGACATAGACTAAGACATAGACTAAGACATAGACTAAGACATAGACTAAGACATAGACTAAGACATAGACTAAGACATAGACTAAGACATAGACTAAGACATAGACTAAGACATAGACTAAGACATAGACTAAGACATAGACTAAGACATAGACTAAGACATAGACTAAGACATAGACTAAGACATAGACTAAGACATAGACTAAGACATAGACTAAGACATAGACTAAGACATAGACTAAGACATAGACTAAGACATAGACTAAGACATACACTAGGACAGAGAATAAGACATAGACTAAGACATAGACTAAGACATAGACTAAGACATAGACTAAGACATAGACTAAGACATAGACTGAGACATAGACTAAGACATAATCTAAGACATAGACTAAGACATAGACTTAGACATAGACTAAGACATAGACTTTGATATAGACTAAGACATAGACTAAGACATAGACTATGATATAGACTAAGACATAGACTAAGACATAGACTATGATATAGACTAATACATAGACTAAGACATAGACTAAGACAAAGACTAAGACATAGACTTTGATATAGACTAAGACATAGACTAAGACATAGACTATGATATAGACTAAGACATAGACTAAGACATAGACTAAGACATAGACTAAGACATAGACTAAGACATAGACTAAGACATAGACTAAGACACAGACTAAGACATAGACTAAGACATAGACTAAGACATAGACTAAGACATAGACTAAGACATAGACTAAGACATAGACTAAGACATAGACTAAGACATAGACTAAGACATAGACTAAGACATAGACTAAGACATAGACTAAGACATAGACTAAGACATAGACTAAGACATAGACTAAGACATAGACTAAGACATAGACTAAGACATAGACTAAGACATAGACTAAGACATAGACTAAGACATAGACTAAGACATAGACTAAGACATAGACTAAGACATACACTTACAGCTACGAAACGTTCAATTTTTCTATACGAAAAAGGTCGTTGGGCAGAGCTCAACGAATTCTATAGGCATTTTAACTGGAAACTGTGTTTCCTCGACAGTAATGTCAATGCCTCGGCGGAAATGGTTTCTAATGTTATTAAGCTGGGAATGAAAATGTTTATCCCAGTGAAAAACATTTCGATTAAACCAAAGGTAAAAACTTGGTTTAATCAGACGTGCAAACAAGCAGTCAGATCCCGAGAGGAAGCTTTCAGAAACTGGCGCAATAACCAAAATCCAGTTACTGATTTGCAACGCAAACGTGCAAGGTGTACATGTGCCAAAGTATTAAGACGTGAAAAAGCTCTGTACGAGCAGCGTCTTCGTACTAAAATTCTTGCTGCTCCTCGGGGCAGCAAGAGTTTCTGGTCATTCGTTAAAAGAGTTAAGAATAATGCTAGTTCTTCAATTTCTTCTCTTTTAAAGAATGGTCAAACATTCACTGACCCGGTTGACAAAGCTAACCTTTTAGCTGAATTATTTGCAAGCAATTCCCGCTTGCCGGAAAGCACTCAACCTCCGCCCGAGCTCGAAAGAGTATCTGTAACTATGCCAAAGATATTCTTTCGCGCCCGTGCTGTAAAAAGGGTTTTAGCAGATCTCAACATAAACAAGTCTTCAGGGCCGGATGGCATTCCAGCACTGGTCTTGAAGCAGTGCTGTTCGACGCTTTCGCGTCCATTAGCCAACCTTTTCAGCACCTTGTACCAAGCTGGTACATTTCCTCGGTGTTGGAAGGTTGCTAATGTAACGCCAATCCCTAAAAAGGGTGAGGCTACCAACCCTGAAAATTACCGCCCAATAGCAATTTGTTCTGCACTCTCCAAAGTTTTGGAGAGTATGGTAAACCACCATCTTGTGAAATATCTGGAATCTAACAACCTACTAAGCGACCGCCAGTATGGATTTCGTAGGGGACGCTCTACGGGAGACCTGCTAGCCTTCCTTTCGGAAAAATGGTGTCATTCAATACACCGTTTTGGCGAAAGTAAAGTTGTGGCTCTGGATATTTCCAAGGCGTTTGATAGAGTGTGGCACGGAGCACTTCTATCAAAACTTATTGCTTTTGGTGTCGGTAATATCTTCTCTCGATTTATATCGAGCTTCCTCAGAGATCGCACTATAAGAGTTGTTGTAGATGGGATCTCATCAAACGAGTTCAAGCTAAATTCAGGGGTACCGCAAGGCTCCGTTCTTTCTCCTACTCTATTTCTTATCTTTATAAACGACCTTCTACGTCAAACTTCCAATCCTATCTACTCTTTTGCAGATGATAGTAACATTTGCCATTCGTATTCATTCAATCATAGACCAAACCCTTTAGAGATTGGTACTATGAGGCAAAACATGAATGAATCATTAAACCGCGATTTAGAAGCAATCTCAGAATGGGGTCGTGCGAATAGAGTCGATTTTAATGCGCGGAAAACTCAATGTTGTATGCTCACGCATAAACGCACGGCGGATCATGTTACTTCATCTGTATTAATGGGTGGTGAAAATATCGAGGAATCAGATACTCTTGATGTTCTGGGCATGAGAATTCAATGTGATGTCCGGTGGACTGAACACATTTTTCAAGTGTCGAAAGAAGCATTCAAGTGTCTCGGTTTTCTAAAACGGTGCAAGACATACTTCACTTCATCTGATCTCCTTACTATTTATACCACCTATATCCGACCGAAAATGGAATACAACTCTCATGTATGGGCCGGTGCTTCAAAGTCTATTTTGGAGCTTCTTGACCGAGTACAGGAGAGGGCGAAGGTGCTTATTGGTGACAGTAGGGTATCCAACTCTATTGATTCACTGGAGCACCGTCGCAATGTGGGTTGTGTCACACTGTTCTATCGTTACTACTTTGGAATGTGCTCTAATGAAATCAGGGAACTCGTTCCCGAAACTAGAATTTTTTTACGCAATACACGTCTATCTGTTAGAGCTCATCCCTTCGTAGTCGATTGGCCAGTAGACAGAACAACACACTACAGAGAAAATTCATTCTTTAGCCGTACAGTTCGTATGTGGAATTTACTTCCCGCAGAAATTTTTCCTGCCAGTTGCAATATAGGAAAGTTCAAATCAAATGTCCATAAACACTACTCCATCTATCCACCCTCCCATAACCTATTTTCCTAGTTCCAACACAATGCATTGCATAAGTAGGGGTCATCCCCTGAGTGCTGGTCCTAAAAAAAAAAAAAAAAAAAAAAAAAAAGACATAGACTAAGACATAGACTAAGACATAGACTAAGACACAGACTAAGACATAGACTAAGACATAGACTAAGACATAGACTAAGACATAGACTAAGACATAGACTAAGACATAGACTAAGACATAGACTAAGACATAGACTAAGACATACACTAAGACATACACTAAGACATAGACTAAGACATAGACTAAGACATAGACTAAGACATAGACTAAGACATAGACTAAGACATAGACTAAGACATAGACTAAGACATAGACTAAGACATAGACTAAGACACAGACTAAGACATAGACTAAGACATAGACTAAGACATAGACTAAGACATAGACTAAGACATAGACTAAGACATAGACTAAGACATAGACTAAGACATAGACTAAGACATAGACTAAGACATAGACTAAGACATAGACTAAGACATAGACTAAGACATAGACTAAGACATAGACTAAGACATAGACTAAGACATAGACTAAGACATAGACTAAGACATAGACTAAGACATAGACTAAGACATAGACTAAGACATAGACTAAGACATAGACTAAGACATAGACTAAGACATAGACTAAGACATAGACTAAGACATAGACTAAGACATAGACTAAGACATAGACTAAGACATAGACTAAGACACAGACTAAGACATAGACTAAGACATAGACTAAGACATAGACTAAGACATAGACTAAGACATAGACTAAGACATAGACTAAGACATAGACTAAGACATAGACTAAGACATAGACTAAGACATAGACTAAGACATAGACTAAGACATAGACTAAGACATAGACTAAGACATAGACTAAGACATAGACTAAGACATAGACTAAGACATAGACTAAGACATAGACTAAGACATAGACTAAGACATAGACTAAGACATAGACTAAGACATACACTTAGACATAGACTAAGACATAGACTAAGACATAGACTAAGACATAGACTAAGACATAGACTAAGACATAGACTAAGACATAGACTAAGACATAGACTAAGACATACACTAGGACAGAGAATAAGACATAGACTAAGACATAGACTAAGACATAGACTAAGACATAGACTAAGACATAGACTAAGACATAGACTGAGACATAGACTAAGACATAATCTAAGACATAGACTAAGACATAGACTTAGACATAGACTAAGACATAGACTTTGATATAGACTAAGACATAGACTAAGACATAGACTATGATATAGACTAAGACATAGACTAAGACATAGACTATGATATAGACTAATACATAGACTAAGACATAGACTAAGACAAAGACTAAGACATAGACTTTGATATAGACTAAGACATAGACTAAGACATAGACTATGATATAGACTAAGACATAGACTAAGACATAGACTAAGACATAGACTAAGACATAGACTAAGACATAGACTAAGACATAGACTAAGACATAGACTAAGACATAGACTAAGACATAGACTAAGACATAGACTAAGACATAGACTAAGACATAGACTAAGACATAGACTAAGACATAGACTAGGACATAGACTAAGACATAGACTAAGACATAGACTAAGACATAGACTAAGACATAGACTAAGACATAGACTAAGACATAGACTATGACATAGACTAAGACATAGACTAAGACATAGACTAAGACATAGACTCTGACATAGACTAAGACATAGACTAAGACATAGACTAAGACATAGACTAAGACATAGACTAGGACATAGACTAAGACATAGACTAAGACATAGACTAAGACATAGACTAAGACATAGACTAAGACATAGACTAAGACATAGACTAAGACATAGACTAAGACATAGACTAAGACATAGACTAAGACATAGACTAAGACACAGACTAAGACATAGACTAAGACACAGACTAAGACATAGACTAAGACATGGACTAAGACATAGACTAAGACATAGACTAAGACATAGACTAAGACATAGACTAAGACATAGACTAAGACATAGACTAAGACATAGACTAAGACATAGACTAAGACATAGACTAAGACATAGACTAAGACATAGACTAAGACATAGACTAAGACATAGACTAAGACATAGACTAAGACATAGACTAAGACATAGACTAAGACATAGACTAAGACAGACTAAGACATAGACTAAGACATAGACTAAGACATAGACTAAGACATAGACTAAGACATAGACTAAGACATAGACTAAGACATAGATTAAGACTAAGATATAGACTAAGACATAGAGTGAGATATAGACTAAGATATAGGCTAAGACGTTAACTAAGACATAGACTAAAGCATAGACTAAGATAAAGACTAAGAAATATACCCCCGTATTTTCTTCCTCGCTCTTCTTTGCTGTTCAGTTTTTAAATTTTCATTTCAGTTTCAATTTCATTCCATTGAAGGTTTATCGTTGAATTCAGTTTTAATTTCTGTAGCATTTAAGTTGCCCATAAATAAGTCTTTGATTTGGTCACTTTAGAGTTGTGTGTTTTAATGTGTGAAGCCATTGTGAGGTCTACAAGTTTTCAACAGAACCACATGCAGACTTTCGTAATTATGAAGTAACAAAAGCATACTTCTAGGCAGTACAAAACTGCGTTTAATGTGGTCGAAAAAAGGGGTGTTTAAAAAGGAATGCATGTTTTGCATTCCTGCAGGAGGAATGTGCAATTATAACTCTAAAGGAAAAGTAAAGGTTTAAGAGGACCGCTTTTAATCTAAGCTTTTGATTTCAAGGAAATTATCAGTTGGTCCCCTCAATTCCAACTTTCACATAACTTTACTTCTTCTCACCAGAAGTCTTACTTTTTGTATTTAATCCATTTGAACACTTGCTCCCACTTCTCGTGGCTGCCTCCAGCATTTAAGCCATAAAAATGTTCATTGTTGCCAACAATAACCTAAACATCAACTAATGACCAACGTCGTTCTGATTGCATGAAATCAACAAAGTATTGTTTTATTCTCGAACTGCTGGTCTGGAAAAAGAATCATTCATCCAGCCTCTTCAAAATGAAGGCAAACTAGTTAAGACTTGTGTTGTAGTTTCTCTTCATTAAAACTCAAAAATAAAGTTGAAATCTTTGCATATTTCTTTTTCTAGCTTTACGGACTTTAACAAGGTTTTGCTAATGCAAATACTTCAACTAGGTAGAGCACCTCTCAGCAATTTATTTTAACATAGATCTGGTTTCATTCTTATTTTTTGCAATTGCAATTACTCAAGAACTCTTGATATTTTGATTATGTGCAAAGGTAATTTTTCACGCAACAAATTAAATTTTGTGGGGAGGGTATTAGGGAAAATACACTGGTAAAATTTTGTCTGTATAGAAATAGAAAAAGTCTTCCTTTGGTCAACTTTTCTATAGAAAAGTCTTCCTTTGGTCATCTTTTCTATAGAAAAGTCTTCCTTTGGTCAACTTTTCTATAGAAACGTCTTCCTTTGGTCAACTTTTCTACAGAAAAGTCTTCCTTTGGTCAACTTTTCTACAGAAAAGTCTTCCTTTGGTCAACTTTTCTACAGAAAAGTCTTCCTTTGGTAAACTTTTCTATAGTAAAGTCTTCCTTTCGTCAACTTTTCTATAGAAAAGTCTTCCTTTCGTCAACTTTTCTATAGAAAAGTCTTCCTTTGGTCAACTTTTCTATAGAAAAGTCTTCTTTTGATCAACTTTTCTATAGAAAAGTCTTCCTTTGGTCAATTTTTCTATAGAAAAGTCTTCCTTTGGTCAACTTTTCTATAGAAAAGTCTTCCTTTGGTCAACTTTTCTATAGAAAAGTCTTCCTTTGGTCAACTTTTCTATAGAAAAGTCTTCCTTTGGTCAACTTTTCTATAGAAAAGTCTTCCTTTGGTCAACTTTTCTATAGAAAAGTCTTCCTTTGGTCAACTTTTCTATAGAAAAGTCTTCCTTTGGTCAACTTTTCTATAGAAAAGTCTTCCTTTGGTCAACTTTTCTATAGAAAAGTCTTTCTTTGGTCAAGTTTTCTATAGAAAGGTCTTCCTTTGATCAACGTTTCTATAGAAAAGTCTTCCTTTGGTCAACTTTTCTATAGAAAAGTCTTCCTTTGGTCAACTTTTCTATAGAAAAGTCTTCCTTTGGTCAACTTTTCTATAGAAAAGTCTTCCTTTGGTCAACTTTTCTATAGAAAAGTCTTCCTTTGGTCAACTTTTCTATAGAAAAGTCTTCTTTTGGTCAAGTTTTCTATAGAAAAGTCTTCCTTTGATCAACTTTTCTATAGAAAAGTCTTCCTTTGGTCAACTTTTCTATAGAAAAGTCTTCCTTTGATCAACTTTTCTATAGAAAAGTTTTCCTTTGGTCAACTTTTCTATATCAAAGTCTTCCTTTGGTCAACTTTCCTATAGAAAATTATTCCTTTGGTCAACTTTTCAATACAAAAGTTTTCTTTTGGTCAACTTTTCTATAGAAAAGTCTTCCTTTGGTCAACTTTTCTATAGAAAAGTCTTCCTTTGGTCAACTTTTCTATAGAAAAGTCTTCCTTTGGTCAACTTTTCTATAGAAAAGTCTTCCTTTGGTCAACTTTTCTATAGAAAAGTCTTCATTTGGTCAACTTTTCTATAGAAAAGTCTTCCTTTGGTCAAGTTTTCTATAGAAAAGTCTTCCTTTGATCAACTTTTCTATAGAAAAGTCTTCCTTTGGTCAACTTTTCTATAGAAAAGTCTTCCTTTGGTCAACTTTTCTATAGAAAAGTTTTCCTTTGGTCAACTTTTCTATATCAAAGTCTTCCTTTGGTCAACTTTCCTATAGAAAATTATTCCTTTGGTCAACTTTTCAATACAAAAGTTTTCTTTTGGGCAACTTTTCTATAGAAAAGTCTTCCTTTGGTCAACTGTTCTATAGAAAAGTCGTCGTTTGGTCAACTTTTCTATAGAAAAGTCTTCCTTTGATCAGGTTTTCTATAGAAACGTCTTCCTTTGGTCAACTTTTCCATAGAAATGTCTTCCTTTGGTCAACTTTTCTATAGAAATGTCTTCCTTTTTAAAATTTTCTATAGAAATGTCCTTCATTAGTCAACTTTGGTCTACTTTTCTATAGAAATGTCTTTCTTTGATTAACTTTTCTATAAAAATGTTTTCCTTTGGTCAACTTTTCTATAGACATGTCTTCCTAACGTCAACTTTTCTATAGAAATGTCTTCCTAACGTCAACTTTTTTATAGAAAAGTCTTCGTAACGTCAACTTTTTTATAGAAAAGTCTTCCTAACGTCAACTTTTTTATAGAAAAGTCTTCCTTACGTCAACTTTTTTTATAGAAAAGTCTTCCTAACGTCAACTTTTTTTTAGAAAAGTCTTCCTAACGTCAACTTTTCTATTGAAAAGTCTTCCTAGCGTGAACTTTTATACAGAAATGTCGTCCCTTGGTCAGCTATTCTTTATAAATGTCTTCCTTTGGTCAACTTTTCTGTAGAAATGTCTTGTTTTGGTCAACTTTTTTATAGAAATGACTTCCTTTGGTCAACCATTCTTTATAAATGACTTCCTTTGTTCAACTTTTCTATAGAAATGTCTATTTTTGGTCAACTTTTCTATAGAATTTTCTTCTTTTGGTCAAGTTTTCTATAGAAATGTTTTCCTTTGGTCAACTTTTCTATAGAAATGTCTTTCTTTGGTCATTATTTCTATAAAAATATCCTCTTTTCCTCAATAATTTTATACAAATGTCTTGCTTTCGTCAACATTTCTAAAGTGTTTTTCTTCTCTCAAGTCTTCTATAAAAATGTCTTTCTGGGGTCAATTTTCTTTAGAAATGGCTTTTATTGGTCAACTTTTCTATAGAAATGTTTCAGTTTTAAAAATCTTTCAGTGTATTCTAAGAGACTTTTTATGTTGCAAATTATTTGCATAAGTTTTTTTTGATTGGAAGCTTGTAAGACCTTTTACACTACTGCAAGTGTAGAATACATACATATGTAACACATACCTACATATACATATATACAACATTAAATGAATACATGAATTGTGTTAGTGATGTATTGTATCGCTAATTTATGGCCTTAACTCTGCTCGGGGCTGACGATTTCCTTCATTATTTTGAGTATTTGGTGGTTTTCCAAAAGCTTTCTCACACATATTAAGTGTTTACCACATCTATTGCACATGGGAAATTCCATTGAAGTTATATTTAGAAGAATTTTAGTGAGATTTGTTTAGTAACGTTTTTTTGTGAATGTCATTTTTGGAACGTTGTCAAAGAAACTCATGTGTGAATTCACATGTTTAGTTTGTAAGGTAATTTTCTTAACTTTTACCACTTTATCTCCTTCTATCAAAGTCATGATTTCCATATATTATTTGCTTAATTATGCCTTTCCATTCACAAAACCAACATTAATACAAATTCCCATAATACAAATACCTTGAGTTCTTTCATTTACAAACACTCATTCATATAACTTCTTGTATAAATGTCCTAGATGAAAATGTAATAATTTTCTAATTGTCTCGTAAATTGTTTGCAATTTCATGGTTGCAGTTGCATGAACTACAAAAAAGCCAACGGCTTCTCAGGCATGAATGAAAATACAAATGTCTAAAAGCTCCCATGAATAAATGAACGAATGTCCTTATAAAGGAGGTAAACAGAAGAATAAATGAATAAAGGAAAAGGTCTTTTACTCAAATAAATTGTAGCAAATAATGTTTAAATGTGAAGCTGTAGAAAAATTCCATATGTATTTTTCAAAAAGATTTCCAATCATATCAAAGAGAAAATTCCATTTTAGAAGAACTAAAAGTGTTTTGGACAAATTAAAACATTTCAATTTCATTAAATGAAAGTGGAAAAAGAAATTTCCATATTTTAAAGAATTCCTACAAAACCTAATTTAAGTTTTGTTTGACTTAATACAATTACAAGTTTTATTCGAAACACTCCTTAGTTTTAAACAAAAATTAAAAACTTTAAGATTTTTATTCTATTTTTCTACTTTTTTGTCCCTCAAAAAAAAAAACTCGATAAATTGTCCTTTGATGTTTTTCAATGTTTTCATTTTCTAAATATTTTTCCATCTTTCTTTTGCTATTAGAATCCCTGTGTTTTTTATTGAAAGCAAATAATAGCAACTGAAATAAATAACAAATAAAACTACATTTTGTTTACAAAATATTTACAATTTGTTAAGAATAACATAAAAAAAAAACTATAACTGGGCCCTATTATGTAAACGTAAATACATATTTCAACCTAAAGCCTTTCTGATAAAAATGGACTCATTGGCGAAAGAAATTTTACAAACGAACAAAAATATCGAACAGAAAATAAGGAAAAGTGAGAGATGGTGAAACAGGAAACGGAAGTGTTGCTGGCTGGTTTGAATTTGTAGTTATTGTTAGTTAAAATGTTTCTGTTGCTGTAGTTGAAATAAATATTTTCTTCTCTCATTTTTTTTTTTTTGTAACTCTTACACTTTGTATTGTAAAAAGTCAATGAAGTGCATTTTTGCATGCAAAATAAGTTGAAATTGGTTCGTAAATAAATGTGATTTTCGAAAAATCACATTTGGGTTTCAAAGTACCCTACAGGGTACAAAGGTAGGAAGACATTTCCATAGAAAACTTGAAGAGATTAAGACATTTCTATAGAAAAGTTGACCAAAGTAAAACATTTCTATAGAAAAGTTGAACAAAGGAAGACCTTTTTATAGAAAAGTTGACCACAGAAAGACATTTCTATAGAAGAAAGGACTTTTCCATAGAAAAGATGACCAAAGGAAGACATTTCTTCAGAAAAGTTGACGATAGGAAGGCATTTCAGTCGAAAAGTTGACAGACTTCTATATAAAAGTTAAAAAAGGAAGACATTTCTATAGAAAAGTTGACCAAAGAAGACATTTCTAAACAAAAGTTGACCAAAGGAAGACATTTCTATAGAAAATTTCACCAAAGGAAGACAATTCTATAGAAAAGTTGACCAAATTAAGACATTTCTATAGAAAAGTTGACCAAAGGAAGACATTTCTATAGACAAGTTGACTAAAGGCATACATTTTTATAAAAAAGTTGACCAAAGGAAGATACTTCCATAGAAAAGCTGACCAAAAGAAGACTTTTCTATAGAAAAGTTGACCTGAACAAGACATTTCTATGGAAAAGTTGAACATTGGAAGACATTTCTTAAAAAATGTTGACCAAAGAAAGACATTTCCATAGAAAAGTTGAGCAACGCAAGACATTTCTTTTGAAAAGTTGACCAAAGTTGACCAAAAGTAGACATTTCAATAGAAAAGTTGACCAAAGGAAGACATTTCTATAGAAAAGTTGACTAAAGGTATACATTTTTATAGAGAAGTTGACTAAAGGCATACATTTTTATAGAATTGTTGACCAAAGGAAGACACTTCTATGGAAAAGATGACCAAAGGAAGATTTTTTATAGAAAAGTTGACCAGAACAAGACATTTCTATGGAAAAGTTGACCATTAGAGGACATTTCTTAAAAACTGTTGACCAAAGAAAGACATTTCTATAGAAAAGTTGACCAAAGGAAGACATTTCTATAGAAAAGTTTACCAAAATAAGATATTTTTATAGAAAAGTTGACTAAAGGAAGACATGTCTTTAGAAAAGTTGACCAAGCGAAGACATTTCTATAGAAAAGTTGACCAAAGGAAGACATTTCTATAGAAAAGTTGACCAAAGGAAGACATTTCTACAGAAAAGTTGACTAAAGGTATACATTTTTATAGAGAAGTTGACTAAAGGCATACATTTTTATAGAATTGTTGACCAAAGGAAGACACTTCTATGGAAAAGATGACCAAAGGAAGATTTTCTATAGAAAAGTTGACCAGAACAAGACATTTCTATGGAAAAGTTGACCATTAGAGGACATTTCTTAAAAACTGTTGACCAAAGAAAGACATTTCTATAGAAAAGTTGAATAAAGAAAAATATTTCTATAGAAAAGTTGAACAAAGGTAGAAATTTCAATAGAAAAGTTTACCAAAATATGATATTTTTATAGAAAAGTTGACAAAGGGAAGACATTTTTTTAGAAAAGTTGACCCAGCGAAGACATTTCTATAGAAAAGCTTACTAAAGGAAGACATTTCTATATAAAAGTTGATCAAAGGAAGACATTTCTATAGAAAGGTTGACCTAGTCAAGACATTCCTTTAAAAAAGTTGACCAAAGGAAGACATTTCTACAGAAAAGTTGACCAAAGAAAGACATTTCTATTGAAAAGTTGACCAAAGGTAGACATTTCTATAAAATAGTTGACCAAAGGAAGACATTTTTATTAAAAGAATTAACCAATGGAAGAAATTTCTATAAATAAGTTGACTTAAGGAAGACATTTCTATAGAAAAGTTGATCAAAGGAAGACATTTCTATAGAAAAGTTGACCAAAAGAAGACATTTTTATTAAAAAGTTAACAAGTGGAAGAAATTTTTATAAAAAAGCTGACTTAAGGAAGACATTTCTATAGAAAAGTTAATCAAAGGAAGACATTTACATAGAAGAGTTGCCCAAAGAAAGACATTTCTATAGAAAAGTTGACCAAAGGAAGACATTTCTATAGAATTGTTGGCTAAAGGAAGACGTTTCTGTAGAAAAGTTGACCAAGGGAAGACATTTCTATTGAAAAGTTGATCATATTAAGACATTTCTATAGAAAAGTTGATGATAGGAAAAGGAGAAATTGCATTAATTTGTTAATTTAGCAAAGATTCAAACCATTATAAAGTAGATCCATATCAATGGAATTTATTTCCTTTTTACTATCACTTTTAAGTCTTAAATACCGCTTAATTTCATATTATATTCATTTTTTCTGCTTAATGAAATAATTTCCATTTGTATTATTTTTATGTTATCCCCTCCAGTTACCTCCTTTCATTCTTCTCTGAAGTTTACCAGTAAATACTACAATATGCTGCCGCTGCTGTTTGGCTAGTGGTACTCCCTTTCGATTCGTTTCATTTCACCAACATTCAGCACGTAAACTGTTTAAATATACGTTTTGCACGTGAAACCATGCAATTGTAATTTTCACAAAAAAAAAAAGAACTCCAGAATGAAAAAGAAAACTCGGAAAATTTACAATGAAATGAAAAATTATAAAATACTGTGTAGATTTATAAAAAGCTTTAGTTTTGTTTTCTTCCATCACAAATAGAAAAATGAAAGAAAATAAAAAGGAAAACTGAAATGAATAACAAAATAATTCTAAGGAAAAATGCTAAACAACACATTCATATTATTTATGGGTTTTCATTTAAAGAAATTTTAAAAAGGAAGAGATTTTACTTTTTTTCTACTAACAATTGCAATTTACCAATAAATAAAAGAAAGTGAGGAAAAAATTAAAGAATGCAAATCGAACCATTGAAAGATAACGGCCAATAATTTGAGTTTTTCTTATAAAATATAAAAGCCATTAATTGAAAATATAAGTATTTAAGTACCAAAAATATTTGCATACCTTAAGGGCTTCAAAACTAATATAAAATGTTTACTTAAGGCACTATACAACAGGATTTTGTTATCGGAAATTCAACATCAAATTAGAAAAATTGATGGTAAATAGAAGAGTGAGAAGAGTTTTCTATAGAAAGTTGTCGGTGGGAAGAGTTTTCTATAGAAAAATTGTCGGTGGGAAGAGTTTTCTATAGAAAAGTTGTCGGTGGGAAGAGTTTTCTATAGAAAAGTTGTCGGTGGGAAGAGTTTTCTATAGAAAAGTTGTCGGTGGGAAGAGTTTTCTATAGAAAAGTTGTCGGTGGGAAGAGTTTTCTATAGAAAAGTTGTCGGTGGGAAGAGTTTTCTATAGAAAAGTTGTCGGTGGGATGAGTTTTCTATAGAAAAGTTGTCGGTGGGAAGAGTTTTCTACAGAAAAGTTATCGATGGGAAGTGTTTTCTAGAGAAAAGTTGTCGGTGGGAAGAGTTTTCTATATAAAAGTTGTCGGTGGGAAGAGTTTTCTATAGAAAAGTTGTCGGTGGGAAGAGTTTTCTATAGAAAAGTTGTCGGTGGGAAGAGTTTTCTATAGAAAAGTTGTCGGTGGAAAGAGTTTTCTATAGAAAAGTTGTCGGTGGGAAGAGTTTTCTATAGAAAAGTTGTCGGTGGAAAGAGTTTTCTATAGAAAAGTTGTCGGTGGGAAGAGTTTTCTATAGAAAAGTTGTCGGTGGGAAGAGTTTTCTACAGAAAAGTTATCGGTGGGAAGACTTTTCTATAGAAAAGTTGTCGATGGGAAGAGTTTTCTATAGAAAAGTTGTCGGTGGGAAGAGTTTTCTAAAGAAAAGTCGTCGGTGGGAAGAGTTTTCTATAGAAATGTCTTCCTATCGTCAACTTTTTTATAGAAATGTCCTCTTATCGTCAACTTTTCTATTAAAATGTCTTTCTATAGTCACTTTTCTATAGAAATGCCTTCCTTTGTCTTATTTTCAATTCATTCGATGATTGTTTCTTTTGAAGACATAGAAATTGACATTTCAATTTTCCCTTAGATATTTGCCATTTTATAACATATGGTCGATTGACATTGAATCTGACAGTTGTTTCTTATAAAAATAAACAAAAGTCAATATTAATAATTAAATTACGAACAAAAGAAAACACTTATCACAACTTTTCAATTTGTAAAATGTCATTTGTGCAGACTCTAGTGTTCGAAATACATAAAAAGTCAAGTCCTTAAAAAATGTCACTTGCATCTATATTTGCTCCTAGTTTAAGTGAGAAATCCTTTCTACATAATTTAACAAAATCAATTGCAATTGTTTTTTTTTTTTTATTTGATGTAAAAAACAGCAAAACAAATAATTATTTCGCACTTTTTCCTGTCAATCCTTGTGATTGTTGTGTGTTTCTTTTAAAGGAACAACCCCTGTTTTCCTTGAAAGCGTTGACTTCTTAATAAAATTGTGTGCATTCCTATCTTTGTTTTATTTGGGTGAATTCCAGTGTAATAACAATTTGTTGATGTTAAATGATGTTGCTGCAACATTTAACACCTACCCCTCGTACAGTGTGAAAGGACGGACTATTTCCGGTAATTGTATATGTACGAGTATTTGTTTGATTCGTTCGTTTGTTTGTGTTGCAAGTGTTTGTTTTAGTGTTATGAGTAATTGCGTTTCGTACAATGACTTTTCATAAAATGTTTATTATCAAAAGTTTATTGACATCACAATATTCTTTATAGTGATTGCACAATGGGGTATGGAAACAAAGAGATCAATTAATGAAAAAAGTATGGCGATAGGAAAACATTTCTATAGAAAAGTTGACGATAAGAAGACATTTCTATAGAAAAGTTGACGATACAAAGACATTTAAACAGAAAAGTTGACGATAGGAACACATTTCTACAGAAAAGTTGACGATAGGAAGACATTTCTATAGAAAAGTTGACGATAGGAAGACATTTCTATAGAAAAGTTGACGATAGGAAGACATTTCTATAGAAAAGTTTACGATATTGAAAAGTTGATAATAGGAAGGCATTTCTATAGAAAAGTTGACGACAGGAAGACATTTCTATAGAAAAATTGACCAAAGAAAGACATTTGTATAGAAAAAATTGAACAACCGAAGATATTTCTATAGAAAAGTTGACGATAGGAAGATATTTTTGCAGAAAAGTTGACGACAGGAAGACATTTATATAGAAAAGTTGACGATAGGAAGACATTTCTATAGAAAAGTTGACGATAGGAAGACATTTCTATAGAAAAGTTGACGATAGGAGGACATTTCTATAGAAAAATTAACTATTTTCATAAAAAAAATTGACCAAAGGAAGACATTTCTAAAAAAAGTAGACCGAAGGAAGACATTTTTTAAAGAAAAGTTTACCAATGGAAGACATTTTTATAGAAAAGTTTACCAATGGAAGACATTTTTACAGAAGAGTTGACCAAAGGAAGACATTTCCATAGAAAATTTGACGATAGAAAGACATTTATATAGATAAGTTGACGATATGAAGACATTTCTATAGAAAAGTTGACGACAGGAAGACATTTCTATAGAAAGGTTGACGATAGGAAGACATTT
This sequence comes from Stomorhina lunata, assembly GCA_933228675.1. Classification (NCBI taxonomy): domain Eukaryota; kingdom Metazoa; phylum Arthropoda; class Insecta; order Diptera; family Rhiniidae; genus Stomorhina; species Stomorhina lunata. Next base: position 17,984,790 of record OW121743.1, read on the forward strand.
CTATAGAAAGGTTGACGATTGGAAGACATTTCTATAGAAAAGTTGTCGATAGGAAGACATTTCTATAGAAAAGTTGACGATAGGAGGACATTTCTATAGAAAAGTTGACGAAAGGAAGACATTTCTATAGAAAAGTTGACGATAGGAAGACATTTCTATAGAAAAGTTGACGATAGGAAGACATTTCTATAGAAAAGTTGATGATAGGAAGACATTTTTATAGAAAAGTTGACGATAGGATGACATTTCTATAGAAAAGTTGACGATAGGAAGACATTTCTATAGAAAAGTTGACGATAGGAAGACATTTCTATAGAAAAGTTGACGATATTAAGACATTTCTATAGAAAAGTTGACGATAGGAAGACATTTTTATAGAAAAGTTGATGATAGGAAGACATTTCTATAGAAAAGTTGACGTTAGGAAGACATTTCTATAGAAAAGTTGACGTTAGGAAGACATTTATATAGAAAAGTTGACGATAGGAAGACATTTCTATAGAAAAGTTGACGATAGAAAGACATTTCTATAGAAAAGTTGACGTTAGGAAGACATTTCTATAGAAAAGTTGACGATAGGAAGACATTTCTATAGAAAAGTTGACGATAGGAAGACATTTCTATAGAAGAGTTGACGATAGGAAGACATTTCTGTTGGAAAGTTTAAGATAGGAAGACATTTCTATAGAAAAGTTGGCGACGCACAGTGGTTTACGGACGCTTTTTTTTTGGAAATAATTCTTTAACTTTTGAACGACTGGAGATATTTGAATGAAATTTGACATGGTGATAGTCAAGGAGTATTCGAGTTGGTTTTTAAAAGCACTGGTCCATGAGGGGTCGGGAGAGTGATTGATGGACCTTCAAAGTTGGTCACCTCGGGTGTTCGACTTTTTTAAAAATTCGCCAAAAATCCATTTATGTATGGATTGAAAAGAAATTTTAAACTTAAGTTGTCCTTGAGAAGATCTACAAAAAATATGCTTAAATGTGTAGGTTATCTCCTTTGGATTTCGAGATATTTGGGTAAAAAGGAATTTTTAGGTTGATTTTTTACCTCTTTTTTTAAGCTTTTTTTGATCTGGTGGACGCATCTGAGGACCAAAAATTTTTTAAGAATATTCTTTAAATTTGTAATAAAATTCTGAATAATTTTTGTGCAAGTTAGTTATAGAAATCTTCTTTTGTTTAAAAGTTAAAAATATTCAAAGTTGAAACTTACAAAAAATTTCGCTTTTTTTTAGTTTTTCCCCAAAAGATAGCTATATTTTTTCACTAATAAAAAAATATTTTCTTAAGAAACATAAAAAGATTTTTAAAGTTTTTAAAAGAAAACATAATGAGAATGCGTATAAAACAAATTTCTTGCTAATTGGACTTTTGGTCCTCGCACATGTCCTCTCCAAAAAATGGCAATTTGTAAAAAAAAAAATTAGTTTAAACAAAAATTTCTCAAAAGGCAAAGCACCGATTTGAAAAAAATTATAATGTTCATATTTTCCAATATATCTGTTATTGATTAGAAAAGTTTTTTCTGAAACGCGCTGCAAATAGAGACAGTGTTGCCATATTTGTAAAAAAAACTCATTTTTTGAAACACCTTTTTCCCCAGTTGGGAATTGGGGAATTTTTAAGTTAAAATTGGGAATTTTTTTTAGTCTATTGCTTTTACATCTTATTGGTCTACATTACTACAAAATTTCATTGTAATATCTTTATCCATGTCATTTCCACAGAATATCAAAGATTAAAAATATTTTCCTTAAAAAAGCAGAAAAACAATTTTTTTTTGTTTTACGATACAAAGTGTAAAAAAAGTAACGCACTTAAAAAAAACTTTTACTTAGTGCTAATCTCCTAGTCTTTCCCGATCTAATGATACTAAACATGTATATAAAGCATTAATACCGAGTCTTAAAAAACTCTGAAAAGTTTGGCCCCCGTAGCATTTTTACACTGTTTATTTAAATATAAGTGATGAATTTGTGCATATAAAGTTAATTATCATACTCAAATATTTCACTATTTTTAAGATGACAATGATCCTTCGCTAATAAACAAATATTTTCTTCAAAAAGATATAAATAGTTTTTTATTTTTTTAAAGAAAACATTATAAGAATGACTTAAAAAAATTTTATTCGATTTTGCCTTTTGTTCCAAGCTAAAAAATAAAATTTTAGTAAAAGATTCTAAATAAGTAAGTACGAGTAAGGCACCGATTTTGATAACAGTGTAAAGGTAATATATCCATAATTTGTAGCAAAAGTTTAATTAGAAGAGTACTTTATTTAAAGGCATTTTTCCGGTATTTAAAATTGGTGTATTTGAAAAAATTGCAAAATTATGTTAAGGTTATAAAATGTTTTTTAATGTGAAAGTTAATGCAATAGGTAAAAATTGTTACAACTTGGGTTTTTCATAATGGTCAGAAAGGATATGGTTACTCACCTCCATACAGGTAGGTTTTACGAGACGCACATATTGGTTGAGTTATATATGCACCTATTTTTAGAGGTAAAAAATACATTAATTCATTGATTTCTTTATTATTCTTTGGATACAGGTATATATAAAAAATGTTTTTTTTTAATATAAAAAAGAAAGTTTTAAATGTAACTGCTATTAACAGTTAAAACATCATGGCTATAACATTGGAATTTAAAGTGTTGTGCGATATTCTTTTTGAACAACCAAGCAGTTCGAGAGCAGAAAAAATTAAAATAATCATGCGATATGCTAAAAGTCAAACTAACTCCATGATTCTCAATAGTGAGGAAGACAAAGTCGTAAAATTTGTAAAGTTATTTGAACTTAAAATTAAGTCGGTTAATTACTGTTTAAAAAGATTTGAATCTAAATTTAAAGACTGGCTGAAGGACTCAATTGAGCTTAAAACTTCTGGTGCTGGAGCCCCTCTAAAAAACTATGATGATATCGGAGAAAGATCTAAAAAGATGCGATTATCCGAAGTTCTTTCTACTCATTCGGATACTGAAATCAAAGATTCCTTTAAGGAAGTGCTCAAACGAAATAATCAACCAGCTGAAGCTAAACAAATAGCAGATATTCTCCCAGAGGCTTCTCCTAAACGTCTTAAGCGAATTATTAAGAGTATACCAACTCCTTCTTCTCAATCAGAATTTTCGGAGGAAGAAGCACTTGCTCTTATGCTCGAGTTGAAATTGAGTAAAAATAAATATATTAAACTCTGTAAGGCATTACGAGACAAAGGACACTCAATTTTACCAGGATATAATGCGTTATTAAAAACCAAAAAAAACTTAATACCAACAAACGTGATAGGAGACGAAAGTGCATCTGTGGATTTATCAAAATTATTGGAAAATACGGCATCAAGGCTGATATCTACTACATTGTCTGAAGAAGAAGCCAAGAAACTTGACAACAAGGACTTAACTTTAATATGTAAATGGGGATGTGACGGTTTATCTGGATTACCGGAATACAAACAATCAACATCTCATCAGAACACAAATGACTACAGAAGCGTTTTTATGGCATCCCTAGTACCACTAAGATTAAGAAAGAATCGTTCTGAACCATCCACATCAAAAGAGCGTACTGAATATGTGTGGGTTAACACATCTCCAGGATCAAAGGCATTTTGCAGACCGATCAGATTCGAATATTTAAAAGAAAATGCAGCAAGCACAAAAAATTGGGTTGATGATATCAAATATTCAATAGACAATTTGAGTCCAGTCTGCATAGACATACATGGATATTTGATTAATGTAAATTTTGAGCTTCAATTGACAATGATAGATGGAAAAGTAAGCAACGCTATAACGGAAACCCATTCAACTTGGAAATGCTCATTATGCGGAAAGAAGAAATCGGAATTTCTACAAACTTCAGAAGATGCATCAGCTAGTACTGCAATTAATCAAGAGGTTCTGGAATTTGGTATATCGCCCCTACATGCACGTATCCGATTTTTAGAATTTATGCTACATATAGCATATGATCTGAAATATAGGAATATACCTGATAATCAGCTAAAATCCGTGAGAAATAATAAGGAACTGATTGAAATGAGATCCAGTGAAAAAAAAAGGATTCAGGAAGAATTCAAAACTATGACGGGTCTAAACATAGACAAACCACTTGTAGGATATGGCAGTACAAACGATGGTAATACGGCCAGGCGATTCTTTGAAAATTATGAAACAACTTCAAAGATTACTGGAATTGATGAGGAAGTTCTTCGTAAATGTTACGTAATATTATCGGCAATAAATAGCAAATATCAAATAAATGCTGAAAAATTTCATTGCTATGCCCTCAACGCGTTAACTCGTATACGACATTTGTATCACTGGAAAGAAATTACACCAACAGTTCATAAAGTCCTTCAACATGGTCGTGAAATAATTGAATCAAATCTTCTCCCACTTGGTGAACTAACAGAAGAGGCCCAGGAAGCGCGGAATTCAGATTTCAAGTATATCCAACTATTTAATACCAGAAAATGCTCAAGAAAATCGCAAAATCAGGATCTAATAAATTATCTCTTGTTGTCTTCTGATCCTGCTCTATCAACGATAAGAAAGAAATGGTGGAGCAGTTATACAAAAACTTCTGAAAACGAACACCTGGAAGAGGTTCTTGATATAATAGATTGTACTGATTATTTTACTGAAAATAAAAATTAAGTAAATAACTACTTTTATATAAATATGTAATAAAAACTGTAAGTTTAAACTTTAACTACAAATACTTCAATAAAATGTATTTCACCTTTTAATATAAGTACAAATTATTTACATTTTGATATTTCATAAATCCTCATGATATTTTCTTTAAAAAAATAAAAAAATATTTGTTTGTTATCGAAGGATCATTGTCATCTTATAGTGAAATATTTGAGTATGATTATTAATTTTATATGCACAAATTCATCACTTATATTTAAATAAACAGTGTAAAAATGCTACGGGGGCCAAACTTTTCAGAGTTTTTTAAGACTCGGTATTAATGCTTTATATACATGTTTAGTATCATTAGATCGGGAAAGACTAGGAGATTAGCACTAAGTAAAAGTTTTTTTTAAGTGCGTTACTTTTTTTACACTTTGTATCGTAAAACAAAAAAAAATTGTTTTTCTGCTTTTTTAAGGAAAATATTTTTAATCTTTGATATTCTGTGGAAATGACATGGATAAAGATATTATAATGAAATTTTGTAGTAATGTAGACCAATAAGATGTAAAAGCAATAGACTAAAAAAAATTCCCAATTTTAACTTAAAAATTCCCCAATTCCCAACTGGGGAAAAAGGTGTTTCAAAAAATGAGTTTTTTTTACAAATATGGCAACACTGTCTCTATTTGCAGCGCGTTTCAGAAAAAACTTTTCTAATCAATAACAGATATATTGGAAAATATGAACATTATAATTTTTTTCAAATCGGTGCTTTGCCTTTTGAGAAATTTTTGTTTAAACTAATTTTTTTTTTTTACAAATTGCCATTTTTTGGAGAGGACATGTGCGAGGACCAAAAGTCCAATTAGCAAGAAATTTGTTTTATACGCATTCTCATTATGTTTTCTTTTAAAAACTTTAAAAATCTTTTTATGTTTCTTAAGAAAATATTTTTTTATTAGTGAAAAAATATAGCTATCTTTTGGGGAAAAACTAAAAAAAAAGCGAAATTTTTTGTAAGTTTCAACTTTGAATATTTTTAACTTTTAAACAAAAGAAGATTTCTATAACTAACTTGCACAAAAATTATTCAGAATTTTATTACAAATTTAAAGAATATTCTTAAAAAATTTTTGGTCCTCAGATGCGTCCACCAGATCAAAAAAAAACTTAAAAAAAGAGGTAAAAAATCAACCTAAAAATTCCTTTTTACCCAAATATCTCGAAATCCAAAGGAGATAACCTACACATTTAAGCATATTTTTTGTAGATCTTCTCAAGGACAACTTAAGTTTAAAATTTCTTTTCAATCCATACATAAATGGATTTTTGGCGAATTTTAAAAAAAATCGAACACCCGAGGTGACCAACTTTGAAGGTCCATCAATCACTCTCCCGACCCCTCATGGACCAGTGCTTTTAAAAACCAACTCAAATACTCCTTGACTACCACCATGTCAAATTTCATTCAAATATCTCCAGTCGTTCAAAAGTTACAGAATTATTTCCAAAAAAAAGCGTCCGTAAACCACTGTGCGACGCACCTACACTGCCCTGATGAAATGAAGAGGCCTCACTGTGGGCTATTATTTGTTTGAAGATCTGGTCAAACTAGCAGACATAAATTAATTAGTTTAACTGTTTCCGGTTACCAGACTGTCACTATAATCAAACCCAGTGCAATATTAATCTGTAGTTCAGAGTCTATTCATGGCTGAGTTTCAGTCTACGTCGAAGTCAATGACCTCATTGATGACTTCATCTACGTCGAAATTTATTTAATATATCTACTATAGATATGTATATATATCTTATTAATATATGAAAATATGAGCAAACACCTTAGCCTTAAAAATTAATATTAACTGAAATCACTGTTTGCTAAATTAAATTCGCAATTACGTTGTTTTTAATACCCTTTTCACTTTTTAAAACTCATTAACTTTCTTTTTGAAATGATTTACATCATAATTATGTAAATAATGTTTATCTCCAATATTCATAAAACAATTATAGCTAAGTTCACACTAGGAATATATTTGGCCAACTGGAAATAATCCATTTGAAATTTCTCATTAATATATGAAAAGTTCAAAATATATTTGTAGATCATACAATATATGTATTTTCAAAGATGGGCCAACGTGATAATTTCTTTAGATTTTTGCCTAGTCTGAACCTTTATAGCATAAGTGGTATATTTTTTCGCCTCTTTATCATTAATCCCCTTTAAGCAAATAATCATAAATTAATCATTGTCAGAGTCAGAGTCAGAGTGCTCTGAAAATCTGCTTGTCCGCCATATTTTTTCCAGCATTTTTTAATTAAAATGTCGTTTTTATCATTATGTTAAACATTTGCATATGTTGGCTGGGTTATTAAGTTTTCTTTTTTGCATAAAAATCATAATAAAAATATTTGTAGCTTTTTTGCTTAAGTAATTATTTGCAAGCAAAATGCAAATAGCGCAAAACTGGCCACTAATTAAAAAGTTTTTTAATCATTGATGTATAACTATTAAAATTCATTTAAATGTTGGAAAAATATGAGCGATAAAACTTGATAGAGAAAATTGGGAGAAAGCTAAGGAAGGGATAACATATAGAAAAGACAACAGATGGTAGAAAAAGCTGATTTAAGTAGAGGAAACTTTTTGTGGGCAAAGTAATTTGTGGTAAATGGAAGAGCTATTACTGAAGTTATGTCATAGACTCAGTCATAGGGAAATACTAATAAACACATAGACATTTTGGAAGATATTTCTATAAAAAAGAGATCGATAGGAAGATATTTCTATAGAAAACTTAACGATGGGAAGACTTTTCTATAGAAAATTTGACCAAAGAAAAATATTTCTATGGAAAACTTGACCAAAGGAAGACATTTCTATAAAAAAGTTGACCAAAGAAAGACATTTCTATACACAAGTTTACCAAATGAAGACGATTCTATAGAAAAGTTGACCAAAGGAAGATATTTCTATAGAAAAGTTGACCAAAGGAAAACATTTCTATAGAAAAAATGACCAAAGGAAAACATTTCTATAGAAAAGTTGCCAAAGGAAAACATTTCTATAGAAAAGTTGACCAAAGGAAAACATTTCTATAGAAAAGTTGACCAAAGGAAAACATTTCTATAGAAACTTTGGCCAAAGGAAGACATTTCTATAGAAAACTTGATTAAAGAAAGACATTTCTATAGAAAAGTTGAAAAAATTAAGTCATTTCTGTAGAAAAGTAAACCAAATCAAAACATTTCCATAGAAAAGTTGTTCAAAAGAAGACATTTCTATGGAAAAATTGACCAAAGGAAAACATTTCTATAGAAAATTAGTCCAAAGAAAGACATTTCTTTAGAAAAGTTGACCAAAGGATGACATTTCTATGGAAAAGTTGACCAAAGGAAAACATTTCTATAGAAAATTAGACCAAAGGAAAACATTTCTATAGAAAAGTTGACCAAAGGAAGATATTTCTACGGAAAACTAGATCAAAGGAAGAGATTTCTATAGAAAAGTTGACCAAAGGAGGAAATTTCTATAGAAAAGTTGACCAAAGGAAGACATTTCTATAGAAAACGTGACCATAGGAAGACATTTCTTCGAAAACTTGACTAAAAACTCTATTGAAAATTTGGGCAAAGGAAGACATTTCTATAGACAAGTTGACAAAATGAAGACGATTCTATAGAAAATTAGACCAAAGGAAGACATTTCTAAAGAAAAGTTGACCAAAGTAATACATTTCTATAGAAAAGTTGACCCAAGGAAGACATTTCTATAGAAAACTTGACCAAAGGAAGACATTTCTACAGAAAACTTGATTAAAGGAAGACATTTCTATAGAAAAGTTGAAAAAATTAAGTCATTTCTGTAGAAAAGTAAACCAAATCAAAACATTTCCATAGAAAAGTTGTTCAAAAGAAGACATTTCTATGGAAAAATTGACCAAAGGAAAACATTTCTATAGAAAATTAGTCCAAAGGAAGACATTTCTTTAGAAAAGTTGACCAAAGGAAGACATTTCTATGGAAAAGTTGACCAAAGGAAAACATTTCTATAGAAAATTAGACCAAAGGAAAACATTTCTATAGAAAAGTTGACCAAAGGAAGATATTTCTACGGAAAACTAGATCAAAGGAAGAGATTTCTATAGAAAAGTTGACCAAAGGAGGAAATTTCTATATAAAAGTTGACCAAAGGAAGACATTTCTATAGAAAACTTGACCCAAGAAAGACATTTCTATAGAAAATTTGACCAAAGGAAGACATTTCTACAGAAAACTTGACTAAAGGAAGACATTTCTATAGAAAAGTTGAAAAAATTAAGACATTTCTATAGAAAAGTAAACCAAATCAAAACATTTCCATAGAAAAGTTGTTCAAAAGAAGACATTTCTATGGAAAAATTGACCAAAGAAAAACATTTCTATAGAAAATTAGTCCAAAAGAAGACATTTCTTTAGAAAAGTTGACCAAAGGAAGACATTTCTATGGAAAAGTTGACCAAAGGAAAACATTTCTATAGAAAATTAGACCAAAGGAAAACATTTCTATAGAAAATTTGACCAAAGGAAGATATTTCTACGGAAAACTAGATCAAAGGAAGAGATTTCTATAGAAAAGTTGACCAAAGGAGGAAATTTCTATAGAAAAGTTGACCAAAGGAAGACATTTCTATAGAAAACTTGACCCAAGGAAGACATTTCTATAGAAAATTTGACCAAAATAGACATTTCTTTAGAAAAGTTAAACAAACGAAGACATTTCTACAGAAAAGTTGACTAACGGAAGACATTTCTATAGAAAAATTGACCAAAGCAAGACATTTCTATGGAAAAATTGACCAAAGGAAGACATTTCTATAGAAAAGTTGACCAAAGGAAGACATTTCTACAGAAAAAGTGACTAAAGGAAGACATTTCTGTAGAAAAGTTGACCAAAGGAAGACATTTCTGTAAAAAAGTTTACCAAAGGAAGACATTTCTACGGAAAATTTGATCAAAGGAAGAGATTTCTATAGAAAAGTTGACCAAAGGAGAAAATTTCTATTGAAAAGTTGACCAAATGAAGACATTTCTATAGAAAACTTGACCAAAGGAAGACATTTCTATCGAAAATTTGACCAAGTGAAGGCATTTCTTTTGAAATGAAGACCAAAGGAAGACATTTCTATAGTAAACTTGACTAAAGGAAGACATTTCCTTAAGAAAATAGACGGTAGGTAGATATTTCTTTAACAAAAGTTGACAAAAGGAAGACACTTTATTAAAAAAGGTTGACAATAGATAGACATTTCTTTAAGAAAACTTGACGATAGGAAGACATTTCTATAGAAAAGTTGACGATGTTAAGATATGTCCGTAGAAAAGTGGACGATTAGTCAAGCAGAGTAAATTTCTTTGTTTTTGTTTTTATATCTTTGATTATGCTATTTCCTGTTCATCCTCTAATTTCTAACATTCATGATAAATTTATACTACAAAACATGTTTTTTAAAATCTAATAAAAATATTTGTTTTTTCTTCAAACCTGACCATCCTCCATTGCTAATAACTTCCTGTTTTCCTGTTTGCACTTCCTGTTCATACTCTTGTCACTCAAATTTTTCATGATTTAGCTTTTTGTGTAAAAGAAAAAAATGTAAATTTTTGAGCCTTGAATAATTTTATATCATAAAAAATATTTATTAAATCACAAAAGTATCCAAATACGAAAGATCAATTCAATTTATATGTAAATTTTTTTGGGGTTTCGTCACACTAACGCATATTGAAGTGTGCAGAAGAAAAATTCATATTAATAAACCACAACAGGTGGCGGATACGGAAATAAATTTCAAAAAAATATTCAGAAATAATTGAATGAGAATTCCTTTGGGGTTGTATGTAAAATTTTAAGTTTTAATTAAAAAACAACTAATCCAATAAGGAATGGAGATTTGGATTAAATATCAAAATAGGACATTTATTATAAAAATATCTATAATATGTTTTCTATAGTGAACTTTTTCTTTAGAAAATTGTTTGTATTTTCATCTAATTCTTCCTTCTGTCAACTTTTCCTAAAAGAACTGTCTTTCTATCGTCAACTTTTCTTAAAGACTATCGTCAAGTTTTCTTAAAGAAATGTCTTCCTATCGTCCACGTTTCTTAAAGAAATGTCTTCATATCGTCATCTTTTCTTAAAGAAATGTCTTTACATCCTCAACTTTTCTTAAAGAAATGTCTTTACATCCTCAACTTTTCTTAAAGAAATGTCTTCCTATCGTCAAAGTCTCTTAAACAAACGTCTTCCTACTTTTTTTAATAGTAAAGTCTTCCCATAGTAAACTTTTTTTTAGACATGTCTTCCTATCGTCAACTTTTCTTAAGAAATGTCTTCCTATCGTCAACTTTTCTTAAGAAATGTCTTCCTATCGTCAACTTTTCTTAAGAAATGTCTCCCTATCGTCAACTTTTCTTAAGAAATGTCTCCCTGTCGTCAACTTTTGTTAAGAAATATCTTCCTATCGTCAACTTTTCTTAAGAAATGTCTTCCTATCGTCAACTTTTCTTAAGAAATGTCTTCCTATCGTCAACTTTTTTTAAGAAATGTATTCCTATCGTCAACTTTTCTTAAGAAATGTCTTCCTATCGTCAACTTTTCTTAAGAGATATCTTCCTATCGTTAACTTTTCTTAAGAAATGTCTTCCTATCGTCAACTTTTCCTAAGAAATGTCTTCCTATCGCCAACTTTTTTTAAGAAATGTCTTCCTATCGTCAACTTTTCTTAAGAAATGTCTTCCTGTCGTCAACTTCTTTTAAGAAATGTCTTCCTGTCGTCAACTTCTCTTAAGAAATGTCTTCCTATCGTCAACTTTTCTTAAGAAATGTCTTCCTATCGTCAACTTTTCTTAAGAAATGTCTCCCTGTCGTCAACTTTTGTTAAGAAATATCTTCCTGTTGTCAACTTTTCTTAAGAAATGTATTCCTGTCGTCAACTTTTCTTAAGAAATGTCTTCCTATCGTCAACCTTTCTTAAGAAATGTCTTCCTATCGTCAACTTTTCTTAGGAAATGTCTTCCTATCGTCAACTTTTCTTAAGAAATGTCTTCCTATCGCCAACTTTTTTTAAGAAATGTCTTCCTATTGTCAACTTTTCTTAAGAAATGTCTTCCTGTCATCAACTTCTTTTAAGAAATGTTTTCCTGTCGTCAACTTCTCTTAAGAAATGTCTTCCTATCGTCAACTTTTCTTAAGAAATGTCTTCCTATCGTCAACTTTTCTTAAGAAATGTCTCCCTGTCGTCAACTTTTGTTAAGAAATATCTTCCTGTTGTCAACATTTCTTAAGAAATGTCTTCCTGTCGTCAACTTTTCTTAAGAAATGTCTTCCTATCGTCAACTTGTTAAGAAATGTCTTCCTATCGTCAACTTTTCTTAAGAAATGTTTTCCTATCGTTAACTTTTCTTAAGAAATGTCTTCCTATCGTCAACTTTTCTATAGAAATGTCTTCCTTTCGTCAAATTTTCTTAAGAAATGTTTTCCTGTCGTCAACTTTTTTTTAAGAAATGTCTTCCTATCTTCAACTTTTCTTAAGAAGTGTCTTCCTATCGTCAACTTTTCTTAAGAAATGTCTTCCAGTCGTCAACTTTACTTAAAAAATGACTTCCTGTCGTCAACTTTTCTTAAGAATATCTTCCTGTCGTCAACTTTTCTTAAGAAATGTCTTCCTATCGTCAACTTTTCTTAAAAAATGTCTTCCTGTCGTCAACTTTTCTTAAGAAATGTCTTCCTATCGTCAACTTTTCTTTAGAAATGTCTTCCTGGCGTCAACTTTCCTTTAAAAATGTCTTCTTCTCGTCAACTTTTCTTTAGAAATGTCTTACTATTGTCAACTTTTCACTGGATCGTGCTTTTTTCGTCAGAAATATCTTACTATTGTCTACTTGTTTACATTATACTTTTTGTATTTTTATCTTTTCTATGTAAAATTATTCTTATACTAATTTTTTTTAAGATTTATGTTCTTTGAATGTTTTTTAACATTTTTTAAATCTGTTGCATACTTGTAGGCGGTTTTTTTTTATTTGCTTTTGAGTTATGTCTTTGTAAATTATGTTTGTTTGAAATTTTATTTAAAATTATGTTTATTACCAGATTAAGTCAACCGTGTAAACCTTCATTGGTTTAGAATTCTGTTGTAATTATTAACTTTATGTAAACTTTAGCAACTTCTTAACTTCCTTAGCATATTTTGCGGCTGTCTAGAAAGTTTTTGTATAAGAAAACCAGGAGTAGGGAAGAACAAAGAAGGGAAAACTAACAAAAAGAAAGGTAGATATTGATGTAAAGGAGTAGGGAAAGATGAGTTTATGTAACACAAGGAAAATTTTTACTCAACAATAATTTTACGGCAACACTTGACACAATAAAGGATATTTACAATGAAGTAAATTTTACAACAATTGCAACATAATTGCCGCGACTTTATGGTTATTGTCAGGCAAATAAAGGCAGCGGTAGAATTATTCCAAACTCATACTCTTTGATTTACATTGACAGGCTTTTGTTGTCTGGCACGTGTCCTTTGTCAAGGCATAAGCAAATGAAAGGAATTGGAAGGATATTATTATTATTATTGTTAAAGTGATATTGATTTTCAAGTTGATTTCATTGATGTTCTGTAAGAAATAATGCAGTTCACTTGAAAAGTACTTAACATTTTTTATACATTCTGCTTCATTTATCGAACAATCCTTAAAATCCTTAAGGATTCTCTGTATAAATTTTATAAACCCCCCCAACATTTTGTGGTTTTTCTAAAATCAATACTTTGGCACGAGTTCTGAACAGGGAAAAATCTCTGCATAAAAGAATATGGAAATGTGTGGTCGACATCGTTCTTTAGACATCCTCAAATACAACTCCTGCCTAGCCTTGTAATTTCATCGTAATCATCCTTTTTCAAATATTCACTATTGTATCAGATTTCCTTTATTCATCCTTTTTTTCAAATATTTTTTTGGAGTATGTGTTAAAAAATAACTTACACCGGAAATTTTAAGTTATTGCTGCTATCAAGGCACGTAAAAGGGGTTAATTCCTTTATGATTTTGTCAGGACTCCATGAGTGTATGTGTGTATGTTTTTGTGTTTAATTTTAGCTGCATTCAAGGTTTTTGCCTGAATTGTGTAAAATTTATCCTGTTAATGTATTTGAAATATCAACAAAAGGACTTGACAGCCAATCAATTATTCTATTCATATTTACCTTATTTATGTTCTATTGTATTTTCCATCAATGGCCTGATATTGCCTGATTTAGGATAAAATGCGTTGTTTAATCAATGAAATTTATTTAAATCGTTTAAAGTAAGACTTGTAATATAATCTTATTTTATATGTACTTTACTTTTAGCATAAAAGTTTCTCTAAGTTGTTTAATATAGAAATGAGACACATATGATACACGAAAGGCTTAAATCTTTGGTATACTTTATAGCTTTAAAGTATATCCAAGTTGTATTTATGTTCTGATCTCATTTAATTTGTCACGTAAAAGTTTCCTTTAATTTTTTATAAACCTAAATGAGTCACACATGACTCAGGAAAGGTTTTAATCTACTTTATAGCTTAAAAGTTTCTAAAAGTTGTATAGCTACAGAAATGAGTTACATATGACTCATACAACTATTTCAATAAGCTCTTGTGAAACATATATGTGACGCGCAAAATAGAAAGGGACCTAAGAGTAAAAAACGGTTTTGTTCAGGAGAGCCATTTTAAAGATTTAAATAATTTTTTTAACTTATTTTTTACCTTATTACCTTTACGCTAAGGTCCCTTTCTCATTATGACTCATTTAATAGGTCAAGTTATCGAAAGCAATGCTACGATTTCAGCGGCTATAGTCCTCCTATCCTAATTTTGCATTTATATTCTGATCCCATTTAATTTGTCACATAATAGTTTCTTTTAATTTTTTATAAACCTAAATGAGTCACATATGACTCAGGAAAGGTTTTAATCTACTTTATAGCTTAAAAGTTTCTAAAAGTTGTATAGCTACAGAAATGAGTTACATATGACTCATACAACTATTTCAATAAGCTCTTGTGAAACATATATGTGACGCGCAAAATAGAAAGGGACCTAAGAGTAAAAAACGGTTTTGTTCAGGAGAGCCATTTTAAAGATTTAAATATTTTTTTTTAACTTATTTTTTACCTTATTACCTTTACGCTAAGGTCCCTTTCTCATTATGACTCATTTAATAGGTCAAGTTATCCAAAGCACTGCTACGATTTCAGCGGCTATAGTCCTCCTATCAGAAATAAATTTTGCATTTATATTCTGATCTCATTTAATTTGTCACATAAAAGTTTCTTTTAATTTTTCATAAACCTAAATGAGTCACATATGACTCAGGAAAGGTTTTAATCTACTTTATAGCTTAAAAGTTTCTAAAAGTTGTATAGCTACAGAAATGAGTTACATATGACTCATACAACTATTTCAATAAGCTCTTGTGAAACATATATGTGACGCGCAAAATAGAAAGGGACCTAAGAGTAAAAAACGGTTTTGTTCAGGAGAGCCATTTTAAAGATTTAAATAATTTTTTTAACTTATTTTTTACCTTATTACCTTTACGCTAAGGTCCCTTTCTCATTATGACTCATTTAATAGGTCAAGTTATCGAAAGCAATGCTACGATTTCAGCGGCTATAGTCCTCCTATCCTAATTTTGCATTTATATTCTGATCCCATTTAATTTGTCACATAATAGTTTCTTTTAATTTTTCATAAACCTAAATGAGTCACATATGACTCATGAAAGGTTTTAATCTACTTTATAGCTTAAAAGTTTCTCCAAGTTGTACAGCTACAGAAATGAGTTACATATGACTCATACAACTACTTCAATAAGCTGTTGTGAAACATATATATGACGCGCAAAATAGAAAGGGACCTAAGGGTAAAAACCGTTTTTTTTTCAGGAGAGCCATTTTAAAGATTTAAATATTATTTTTATACCTTATTTTTAACTCTTATTACCTTTACGCTAAGATCCCTTTCTCTATGCGCTGTCGCATATTTATGACTCATTTAGTAGGTCAAGTTATCGAAAGCAATGCTACGATTTCAGCGGCTATAGTCCTCCTATCAGAAATAAATTTTGCATGTATATTCTGATCTCATTTAATTTGTCACATAAAAGTTTTTTTTTAATTTCTTATAAGCCTTAATGAGTCACATATGACTCATGAAAGGTTTTAGTCCACTTAATAGCTTTAAAGTTTCTAAAAGTTGTATAGCTACAGAAATGAGTTACATATGACTCATACAACTATTTCAATAAGCTCTTGTGAAACATATATATGACTCGCAAAATTGAAAGGGACCTAAGAGTAAAAAACAGGTTTGTTCAGGAAAGCCATTTTAAATATTTACCTTATTTTTTACCCTTATTACCTTTACCCTAGGGCCTCTTTCCCTATGCGCTGTCGCATATTTCTGACCAATTCAAAAGGTCAAGTTATCCAAAGCTGCTACGATTTCAGAGGCTATAGTCCTGTTATCAGAAAGAAATTTTGCAGAATTATCCGTTTCTGTCTTTAAACCATCCAGATGATATGGTATCATTTAATTGATTTATAAAGCTCTTTCGAGTTAATTAGTTTATTAGTTTATGAGGCTGCATTGGCTTAGTTCTTTTACAATTCGACTACTAAACATAACATATCATATTGTGTCCAGGTTCGAGCCCCAGTCATGGCAACATCAATTTCTATATTATTTCTATTAAAATTATAAATTACCACAGAAAACAAAATTACCACAGAATCTTCCAAACCAATACAGTAACACGCTATCGATGTAGAAGTCAAAAATTGACTATAGAGCAAAAAGCTTAAATAATTCGTCTGAATAATAAAAAACAAAGCAACTTTAATTACAGTGTTGAACAATATAAAGCTTAATCTCTCCTTTGGACCGCCTTTCATCACTTTACTATCGCCTTTTCAAAGAAAGTAACGCAATTCGTATATATGCTATATATAATAGTAAAGGCAATATTTGCCTTTACATAGTTGTAGTTTTAAGAAAAATACCAGTAGTAAAATGAAAAAGTCTGAATTAAAAGTAGTAAAATTATAGAGTCATTCATAAGTCTTTGCTATCCTAACATTTGAGTAGTTCATAACTTACTGCTACTGCTATCAATGTAGGTAAAAGTAGTAGCAGTGGAGTAGCAGTTTCTTATTAGTAAAAGCAATTGCCTGAGTATTACTTATCTTTTAAAAAAAAGTAGCAGTAGTAAAATGAAAAATTTGATTCTAAAATTAGTGGAATCCTAAAATCATTTATTTATTAGCAAATAAAAATTTCTGCATAGGCAACAGTTGCCTAAATCTTACATTTTCTTAAAAAAAGTATCAGTAGCAAAATGATAAAAGTTAGTAAAATTATAGTAATTTATTAAGTTTTGCTACCTTTACATTTGAGTAGTTCATAAGTTTCTACTACTGCTATCAATGTAGATAAAAGTAGTAGCAGTAGAGTAGCAATTTCTTATTAGTTAAGGCAGTTACTTGAGTATAAATATATATAATTAATTTAATTTACCCTAAAAGTATGCAACATTATTTATTTGTTGATGAAAATCTAGCTTTAATGTCAAATAAAGGTACAAAAAGATAAATAAAGATAAAAAAATGAAATTAAATAAAAGTGATATAACCAGACACTTTTTTGGTGGGTTTAAAGGTCAAATTTGTCAAATTTTATAACATTAGTAAATATCATGAAACGAATGGCTATGGAGTTCTGTTATATGAGGTAGCCCAAATAATGTGATCAATGTATGTATCTTCGAAATGGCGACATGAACTTCAACTTCAAGCGTTCAGACGGATATGCTATATATGTAGTGTTTAGTAGGTTTCAAATTAAGTTCGGAAAAGGCTATATATACAACTTCAAATACTAAGGAGAAGTTGTAATAAGTACATATTATGGAATATCCAATAAAGTAGAACATTTGGAGTCTTCAAATTAAAAAAAAAAAATAAGTTTTTGTCGTATTATGGAGAAATTTAAAACGACTGGGTTATGTGAAGTATAGCCCCATACAAAAGAACGAACTGGGTATGGGAAGTAGAAGACAGATAAATACATTGTTATCACTTTCGCGTAGCTTCACAAAATCTTAGTTTGTTTTTGTAGATAAAAAAACATATCGTGAGCCTATATTCAATACCGACTATGAACCAGTTTTTTTCTTTTTATTTTTTTTAATTGAAAAACTGCTTTTTCATTAAAGAACAGCTCTTGTAATAACAAGTAAGAAAGTGCTATAATCGGTCAAGACCGATACCCCTCACAACTAAGGTTAAAGGTGTTATTTTTCCTGTATAAAGACAAATATTTGCTAAATTTTGCCATCATACAAACATTTTCTCAAAACTTATTTATTTAATTTATATAATTCATTTGGACTTATATGAGAGCTAGGGTCAAATGTAGACCGATTATCAAATTGATAACAGTTGTTACAAAAATTACATATGCAAAAAATAATCTTAAAATTCTCATTATTTTCAGATTTATGAGCGTTTTAGTGATTTTTGTCTCATTTAGTGCGTTTTTAAAGAAAAGTTTGTATGGGAGCTATGATCAAATGTGGACCGATTTTAACGAAATTTGGTACAGTGATTTAAGTTTACATAGAAAGTATTTGTTTTAAATTTCATGAAGAAATATTGATATTTGTGGCCAATATTTCAATTCCGGGAAGTGGGACCTATGGGAGGTACCATAAATAATGCACCGATTTTGACAAATTTCAATTTTTCATTTCCTTAGCTGTTGGCTATTAGAGTATTTAAAAAAAAAATTTTGGTATAATATAGAATACACAATTGGCGAAAAGTAAAAAAGTCGAAAAGAAAAGTGATTTTTTTATACCCACCATCAAAAAGAATGGGGGGTATACTGAGATTGTCTGTCTCTTGAAATCACTATAACACCTAAACGAGGGGCTAGCTCACTGAAACTTAGTAGAAACATTCTTCATCTATGAGAAAATTTTGATATTGAAATTGGGCAAAATCGGTTAACATTTGACCATAGCTCCCGTATAACCTCGTTAAGACTAATCTCTTATTTGCTAATAAATGCCAAATTATAACAGTTATGATGACAAAATTTGGTTTCAAGAAGTTTTACATAATCACTAGGCAGCATATAAAATTTCATCAAAATCGGTTCACATTTAACCATAGCTCCCATATAAAAAACTTTTGGAAACAGCCTAAATTCCACCTGAAATTCACTTAAATGCCAATAAATGATAAACTGTAATAGCTTTGGCCACTAAATTTAGCACAAGGAAGTCTTATGTGAATTGGCATTCAGTGTGGAAAATTTTGTCACAATCGGTCACCATTTGACCATAGCTCTCATATAAAAAACTTACGGGAACACAAAAATACAAAATAATAGGGGTTCATGTGCGTTTGTCCGTCGGATAAAAGCGCGATAGCGCCTTAACGAAAAGAGTTAAAGGGACAACATTTTACAAAAGTATTTTCGGTATATTGAGAAAGTTGTGTATATAAAGTGGTCGAAATTGGTTCACATTTAGTTAGAGCTCCCATATAACCCTGCCCCGGGAATCACATTAATGCAGAAAAATTTAATGCAATTGTAATAGCTATGACGACAAAATTAAGAATAGAGAATGTCAATGTATTAAATTTTATAGAAATCGCTTCATATTTGACTATAGCTCTCATATAAAAACCACTTCTGGAAACCAACAACAAATGTAACAAAGGCCAGTTAAGAGCTATTAAATTAGAAGCTATGACAGCTATGGCCTCTAAATTTTATATAAAGCCAGTGCGTAAAATTTTGTGACAATCGGTCAACATTTGGCAATAATTCTAATATATATAACATCCCTAGTTAGTTCTTATATGTATAACATACCCTTTTTATACCCACCATCTAAAATAATGGGGGGTATATTAAGACTGTCATTCCATTTGTAATTTCCTCAATATTGGCCCAAAAACTAAAAGCGATATATATTCTGAATCCTTATGAAATTCTAAGACGATTGAGCGATGTCCGTGTGTCCGTCCGTCTGCCTGCCTGCCTGTTTGTATATTGAAATCACGATAACTCCTAAATGAAAGGAGCTAACTCACTGAAACTTAGTTAAAACATTCATCATTTCTTGGAAAATTTTGGTATCGAAATTGGTCAAAATCGGTTAACATTTGATACATAGCTCCCGTATACCCTCGCCTAGGCTAATAGCTTTTTTGCTAACAAATAACAAACTATAATAGCTAGGATGATAAAATTTGGTATATCGATGTTTTTTAACAAAATCGGTGCACATTAAGCCATAGCTCCCATACAAAACACTTACAATAACAGCCAAAATTTCACCTAAAATACACTTAAATGCCAATAAATCTACAACTATAACAGATATAACCACTAAATTATGTCAATCCCAGCCAGTGTGTCACAATCGGTCACCATTTGACCATAGCTCCCATATAAAAAAACTTACGAAAATACAAAAAAATATACAAATTTACTACTTTTTTTGTTTCAAGCCACTGTGCAACGTTTCTATTGGAATATATAAAAATCATTGATCTCAATGTATCGGGTGGTTAACTTTCAAGGGCCAATGTTGGTTTTGAATAAAACACAAACTATTTAGGAAATTATTGTAATTTTATTTTATTATGATATATTAATATTATTCAATTATGCATGAAAGAAAATATCGGCCAAATGGGCGCCGCGACCACTGCGGCACACCTCCATCCGATGGTTAAAATTTTCGATGACCCTGAGGCATAATGAAGGTTCTATGCCGTTAATGTGCCAAATTATCTCATCCTTTAGCTCTTTAATTGTTGTTGGCTTATCGATGTACACCTTTTCTTTCAAATAACCCCAAAGAAAAAAGTCCAAGGGTGTCAAATCACATGATCTTATAGGCCAATTGACATCGCCATTACGTGAGATAACACGAATTTGAGCCATTGTTTCGTTAGCTGTGTGGCAAGTGGCACCGACCTGCTGAAACCACATATTGTACACATCCATATCTTCCAATTCAGGCCATAAAAAGTTCGTTATCATCTCACGATAGCGAACACCATTCACAGTAACTGCCTGACCGGCCTCATTTTGGAAAAAATACGGCTCGATGTTGCCGTCAGCCCATAAACCGCACTAAACAGTCACTCTTTGTGGGTGCATTGGTTTTTCGACAATCACTCTTGGATTCTCATTCGCCCAAATGCGGCAATTCTGTTTATTGACGAATCCACTGACGAATCACTGAAGATGATTTTCTTCGAAAATTGATCATCAACTGTTGCCATTTCTTGCCACCATTCTGCCCATTCACGACGTTTGGAATGGTCAAGAGGCTTTAGTTCTTGAGCCAATTGCACCTTGTAAGCGTGTAAGTGTAAGTCTTTATGCATAATGTTCATCAACGACGAGCGTGAGAGGTAAAATTGTTGGGCACGACGACGAGTAAATGTGGACGGCTCTTCAGCCACACTATCGCGAACAGCAGCAATATTTTCTGCAGTACGAGCTATACGAGCATGCACTGGTGTTCTCACATCTTCTACAGACCCGGTTTGCTCGAATTTTTCCACTATTTTTGCGATTGTACGCACATTTGGATGATCAAATTGACTAAAAAAATCACGAAGTGCACGATATGCATTTTGATTTGAACGCCCATTTTCATAATAAGTCTGGATAACTTTAACACGTTGTTGGATTGTGTATCTCTCCATGGTTCAAATTGAGTAAGTCTGAAATAGAGAAATGTCATATAAAATTCGGAAAAAACTTGGCGTTTAGGTGTGGTTCACATTCAACATCGGCCCTTACAATTTAACCACCCTTTATAATACTCCACAATTATACTATATAATTCTTACTTAGTTCAACAAATTTTAGAATCAATATTAAACAATATATACAAGCAAAAATCTATAGCTTATTTTTCGGTTTATTACCTAATTTTTATTACATTTGAATACAAAACATTAAATTCCAAAGTTTATAGCTTCAAATTTAATATTCACATTACAAACAACGGAAGGGGCTTAGCAAATAATACGGAAAACAAGACACCACCGATATCTAATTTACGTTTAACTAAAAAAAAATCATATAAATTTCATTGCCTACTTTTAGGTGTTTTTGCATTTTATATTTTATAAGCATTAAATTTACAAGACAAAACATTGAAATTTAATAAAACGCACATAAAAATAACAAAATAAAATTAAATGCTAAAGAAAATTTTTGGTAAATTTATAGGTTTTCGTTAAAGTTTGATTACAACAACACCTGACTTGAAATTTTTGTTCTTCTTTTCCCCCAAAAGGTAAAGGGAAGACCTCATAATTTATCCCAAAAACTTTGTTGTAATATCAAATTTACGACTAAACATTTTCCATAAAAAATTGTTATAAAATTTATGATGTTTTTTTTTTATATGAAAAATGTCTTAAAAAGTAAGAAACAATACAAATGGTT
This sequence comes from Stomorhina lunata, assembly GCA_933228675.1. Classification (NCBI taxonomy): domain Eukaryota; kingdom Metazoa; phylum Arthropoda; class Insecta; order Diptera; family Rhiniidae; genus Stomorhina; species Stomorhina lunata. Next base: position 18,007,040 of record OW121743.1, read on the forward strand.
TCTTTTTTGTTATTTGACTGTTTAGAAGATTAGAAGGAAATTCTTTTCTTGTTCTTATTTTCAATTTTACTCCTTTTCTTTATGACTTTTTGTGGCAAATTGTTTGGTTTATAATCAAATTGTTTTGTTGCTCTTTGAATGCCACAAAATGTTTTTGTGGTTGGAGGTTTTCCTCTGTTGCAAGTAAGTGCCTGTAGTAAGCAATTTGTTAAACGCAAATAAATAAGATGATATTATTTTGGGGTTTTACTTATCCGTTTAAAGACATGTCGAATCTCTAAAGAATTTTTTGATAAATTTGTAAAAACATTTGAAGATACGTTTGTATGAATATTTATTTATTTGTTCTAAGAAAATAGACGATAAGAAGATATTTCTATAGAAAATATGATCATAGGAAGACATCCCTAAAGAAAAGTTGACGATAGGAAGACATTTTTAAAGAAAAGTTGACGATAGGAAGACATTTTTAAAGAAAAGTTGACGATAGGAAGACATTTCTAAAGAATAGTTGACGATCGGAAGACATTTCTACAGAAAAATTGACTATAGGAGGACATTTCTATAGAAAAGTTGATGATAGGAAGACATTTCTAAAGAAAAGTTGATGATAGGAAGACATTTCTAAAGAAAAGTTGACGACAGGAAGACATTTCTATAGAAAAGTGACGATAGGAAGACATTTCCAAAGAAAAGTTGACGACAGGAAGACATTTCTATAGAAGAGTGACGATAGAAAGACATTTCTAAAGAAAAATTGACGATAGGAAGACATTTCTAAAGAAAAGTGTACGATAGGAAGATATTTCTAAAGAAAAGTTGACGATAGGAAGACATTTCTATAGAAAAGTTGACTATAGGAAGATATTTCTATAGAAAAGTTGACGATAGGAAGATATTTCTATAGAAAAGTTGACGACAGGAAGACATTTCTATAGAAAAGTGACGATAGGAAGACATTTCTAAAGAAAAGTTGATGATAGGAAGACATTTCTTTAATAACAGTTGACGATAGGAAGACATTTCTTTAAGAAAAGTTGACGATAGGAAGACATTTCTAAAGAAAAGTTGACGATAGGAAGACATATCTATAGAAAAGTTGACTATAGGAAGATATTTCAATAGAAAATTTGACGATAGGAAGACATTTCTGTAAGAAAAGTTGACGATAGGAAGACATTTCTTTAAGAAAAGTTGACGATAAGAAGACATTTCTTTAAGAAAAGTTGACGATAGGAAGACATTTCTTTAAGAAAAGTTGACGATAGAAAGACATTTCTTTAAGAAAAGTTGACGATAGGAAGACATTTCTTTAAGAAAAGTTGACGATAGGAAGACATTTCTTTATGAAAAGTTGACGATAGGAAGACATTTCTTTAAGAAAAGTTGACGATAGGAAGACATTTCTTTAAGAAAACTTGACGATGGGAAGACATTTCTATAGAAAAGTTGACGATAGCAAGACATTTCTATAGAAAAGTTGACGATAGGAAGACATTTCTATAGAAAAGTTGACGATAGGAAGACATTTCTATAGAAAAGTTGACGATAGGAAGACATTTCTTTAAGAAAAGTTGACAATAGGAAGACATTTCTTTAAGAAAAGTTGACGATAGGAAGACATTTCTTTAAGAAAAGTTGACGATAGGAAGACATTTCTTTAAGAAAAGTTGACGATAGGAAGACATTTCTTTAAGAAAAGTTGACGATAGGAAGACATTTCTTTAAGAAAAGTTGACGATAGGAAGACATTTCTATAGAAAAGTTGACGATAGGAAAACATTCCTATAGAAAACCTGACGATAGGAAGACATTTCTTTAAGAAAAGTTGACAATAGGAAGACATTTCTTTAAGAAAAGTTGACGATAGCAAGACATTTCTTTAATAAAAGTTGACGATAGGAAGACATTTCTATAGAAAAGTTCACGATAAGAAGGCATTTCTGTAGAAAAGTTGACGATAAGAAGGCATTTCTATAGAAAAGTTGACGATAGGAAGACATTTCTATAGAAAATTTGGCGATAGCAAGACATTTCTATAGAAAAGTTGACGATAGCAAGACATTTCTATAGAAAACTTGACGATAGCAAGACATTTCTATAGAAAAGTCGACGATAGGAAGACATTTCTATAGAAAAGTCGACGAAAGGAAGACATTTCTATAGAAAAGTTGACGATAGGAAGACATTTCTATTGAAAAGTTGACGATAGGAAGACATTTCTATTGAAAAGTTGACGATAGCAAGACATTTCTATAGAAAAGTTGACGATAGCAAGACATTTCTATAGAAAAGTTGACGATAGGAAGACATTTCTATAGAAAAGTTGACGATAGGAAGACATTTCTATAGAAAAGTTGACGATAGGAAGACATTTCTATAGAAAAGTTGACGATAGGAAGACATTTCATTAGAAAAGTTGAAGATAGGAATACATTTCTGTTGAAAAGTTTAAATGATTAGAAAGGTTGACGATAGAAAAAGTTTGCTACAGAAAAGTTGACTATAGGGTATCATTTGTTCGGAGTTGGCCGACTATAATACTTTTGCTTGTTTTACATTTATTTTTATAGCTTTTTAATAAATTTCCTTTGATTTGCTTATTTTATTTCATTTGTATTTCTTTGTATATTCCCCTTTTCTCTTCAATTTGTGTAAAATGATTTTAGGGGCATCGTCATCATCATCATCATCGTCCCACCAGCGATAGATGTCATTATAATCCTTTGGGAATTTTTCCATACTTATTTGTGAGAATTGCTTATTTTTTCATCTTTCTGGTAACGGTTGCTAAGCTCATAAAAGATTTACTACTACTTCAGTGGAACTTTTTTGTTGGGTTAAAATATTATAATTTTGAAGGGTACTTTTTTTCAGAAGGAATTTTCTAAAGAGGGGAAAGAAAACAAATTTTCAATTTGTGGTTCTCCATGCATGATTGCAAAGTACTTACGTTTTTTTTTTTATATTCAAAACCGAAGAATAATAAAGAAGCAGGAGTATTAAAAAGCAAAATAATGATTTAATCAAAATTCACTCAAAGATAATTTCAATATAAATTGTAAGCAATAAAGTTATTTTGTGGTCAAATTGGGAATATTGAAAAGAAAAATTAAAAGTAACTGGGAAAAAGAAAACTTTGCCGAAAAAAGATGACAAAACTAAATCTATAAAACAATTTTTTAAGCAAAAAGTAACAAACAAAGATTTTTTGCTGAAAAATTTTAATATATTTTCTTCATAGCTCAACCTAAGACTCCAACGTCAATTCACTTATTACCATAATCTATTAATCTCTTTCAATCTTCAACATCAAACAGATTTTAAGCAAAAAAATTTAATTAAAAGTCTTTCGAAGTGCTTCTGACAAAATTGTCACAAAAATAGTTTTTAAAGCATAGCGAACAGGGGCAAACGAGTAGTAGCATAAGTTTGTGCACGACAAAGTCTGTTTCCGTGTAATTAGGATAAAAACTAGTTTTTCTCAATATTATCCAATATACAAATCAAATTTTTAAAGAATTCTTAAAAAGAAAATTCTGCTTAATCATGGTAATGTAATTTTTGTTTTAATAAGTTAGTCATAAAATCAATAGCATACTTTAAGAATTTTAAGAAGTTATGAGTAAAAACTTAACGTCAACTAATAGAAATTTGTTCCTTTTGTCGACTTTTCTACAGAAATATTGAAATGTCTTCTTTTGGTCTACTTTTTTATAGAAAAGTCTTACTTTGGTCAACTTTTCTACAGAAATTTATTGTTTTGGTCAACTTTTCTATAAAAAAGTCTTCCTTTGGTCAACTTTTCTATAAAAAAGTCTTCCTTTGGTCAACTTTTCTATAAAAAAGTCTTCCTTTGGTCAACTTTTCTATAAAAAAGTCTTCCTTTGGTCAACTTTTCTATAAAAAAGTCTTCCTTTGGTCAACTTTTCTATAAAAAAGTCTTCCTTTGGTCAACTTTTCTACGGAAAAGTCTTCCTTTGGTCGACTTTTTTATGGAAAAGTCTTCCTTTGATCAACTTTTCTATGGAAAAGTCTTCCTTTGGTTAACTTTTCTATAGAAAAGTCTTCCTTTGGTCAACTTTTCTATAGAAAAGTCTTCCTTTGGTCAACTTTTCTATAGAAAAGTCTTCCTTTGGTCAACTTTTCTATAGAAAAGTCTTCCTTTGGTCAACTTTTCTATAGAAAAGTCTTCCTTTGGTCAACTTTTCTATAGAAAAGTCTTCCTTTGGTCAACTTTTCTATAGAAAAGTCTTCCTTTGGTCAACTTTTCTATAGAAAAGTCTTCCTTTGGTCAACTTTTCTATAGAAAAGTCTTCCTTTGGTCCACTTTTCTATAGAAAAGTCTTCCTTTGGTCAACTTTTCTATAGAAAAGTCTTCCTTTGGTCAACTTTTCTATAGAAAAGTCTTCCTTTGGTCAACATTTCTATAGAAATGACTTCCGTTGGTCCACTTTTCTGTAGAAATGACTTCCTTTGCTTAATTTTTCTATAAAAATATTTTTTTTGTCAACTTTTCTATAGAAATGTCTTCCTTTGGTCAACTTTTCTATAAAAATGTCTTCCTTCGGTCAACTTTTCTGTAGTATTGTCTTCCTTTGGTCAACTTTTCTATAGAAATGTCTTGCTTTGGACGTCTTTTCTATAGAAATATCTTCTTTTGGTAAACTTTTCTATAGAAATGTCTTCCTTTGGTCAACTTTTCTGTAGAAATATCTTCCTTTGGTCAACTTTTCTATACGAATGTCTTTCTTTGGTCAACTTTCCTATAGAAAAGTCTTTCTTTGATCAACTTTTTAATAGAAATGTCTTTCTTTGACCAATTTTTCTATAGAAATGTCTTCTTTTGGTCAACTTTTCTATAGAAATGTCTTCCTTTGGTAAACTTTTCTATAAAAATGTCTTCCTTTGCTCAACTTTTTCTATATAGATGTCATCCTTTGTTTAAGTTTTCTGTAGGAATGTCTTCCTTTGGTCAACTTTTGTGTAGAAATGTCTTCCTTTGGTCAATTTTTTTATTCAAGTGTCTTCTTTTGGTCAACTTTTCTATAAAAATGTCTTCCTGTGGTCAAGTTATAAATAGAAGTATCTTTATTTGGTCATCTTTTCTAAAGAACTGTCTTCCTTGGCTCAACTTTTCTATAGGAATGTCTTTCTTTGTTCAACTTTTATATAAAAATGTCTTCCTATCGAAAACATTTATTATTTCACCCCAAGGAAGCTAAGTTCTCTTATCCTCAAAAGTATGCCCCTTATTCTTGATTTCTTGTCCTCTTTTCATACTTCAACATTAATCAATATCCAATTAAACTTTTTTGATAACTTTCATTAAATCCTACAAAAATCTTATCATACATTTTAATATTGTTAAGCATAATAGGACAATAATCATTATTATATTATTTCGAAATGCCACCACAAAATAGCATCGAAAACTAAAGACTAATTGTCATAGATATTGCCAACAATTAAGAGAAAGTCCAAAAACTTTATACATTATGAACCCATAAAAAGTAATTATGTAATGGCAAAGTTAGAGCAAAAAATTCTTAAAAGGCTAAAGCAACAAATTGACCAAAGGAAACCTAAAGGAAAAGTTTGGTTATAATTTAGTCTAAGAAGAAAAAATAAAGGGACTTTTATGTCCAAAAATTTCGATTACGGAAAACTTAAACTATTATCTACACACATGTTGCCAGGACTTAGCTAAGGAAACTTCTTTATTACTTTGATTAAATTTATTTATTTAAGTTCTTAGACAAGTGGAGCCAGCCGGTTTGACAGCTGAAAAAGACACTGCTACTGTTTTAGATAAAAATCTAATCATATTTACGAGTTTTACTTCAGAAACTCTTCTTTAATGATAATAAATTATTTAACAATTTATAGAACAAAAAGGAAAGGGAGAGAGTTTATCAAATGTTTTCACAAGGTGGGGAAGGATACATATAGTGACACGGAAGAGTTTTCTTTAGAAGAGTTGCCGGTGGGAAGAGCTTTCTATAGAAAGTAGATTCTTTACAATTTCCTATAAAATAGGAAATTTTCGAAAAAAAAAATGTACAAAAAGAAAATTTTTGTATATAAAAATAAAGTGAAGCCTTAAAATAGGCAACACTTTTTTAAACTCCTCCAGCAATAACTAGCGCAAACTAATGCAGTTTAAAATTTCTCTGGTACTTATTTATTCTTATTCTTTATAAACCTGATAATATTTAATATCCGCACAGTGCAGCGTTCTTTCGGAAAATGTCTTAGAAAAAAAACATCCCTTTCTTTTCATGGCTTATTATTGCTCACTTTATTGTTGCAATAACTTTTGCGCAATTTTAACTTAAATCAATTTTTGTCTGTCAAATGTCAATCAATTTACAATTCAATCAATTTCACTTAAATTTCTACCCCCAAAACAGATTAAGTCCTAACCAGGCGACAAGGGTTTTTGGGCTGAAATTCAGGAAAGTTAATAAATAATTGTTATAACAGAGAAAGCAAATACTTAATCTAACATATGGTTTACGATTATTGCCCACAGGTAAATGTAATTTTCTTCGTTTCACTTGTTAAAAGTACTTAACATGATTTTTGAATTATGTATTTGATTAAACTGATGACGAAGGGGAAAATTTTTATATAAAATTTAAGATTAAAATGAAAACACTTAGGAAAATTAAAATTTTAAAAGTGAATTTTTTCTAAAGTAACGAAAAATAATATTAGGAACACGTGTCAGAAATTTGGAGTTTTTTGCAAAAAATGAAATAATTCTTCATATTTTTTAATGGATGAAATTTTATAACCCCCAAGATTTTTAAGTCCCAGTTAGGGATTTCTTTATAACTTAAGTACAGGAACGAAAAAAAAATAATATGTTCTTTTCCGATTTGTTTAAGTATCTCTTAAAAATTAGACTATTTCCCAAAATTATCTTCAACTTTTCTTTAGAAATGTCTTCCTTTGGCTAACTTTTCTACAGAAAAGTCTTCCGTTGGTCAACTTTTCTACGGAAAAGTCTTCTTTTGGCCAACTTTTCCATAGAAAAGTCTTCCTTTGTCAACTTTTCTATAGAAAAGTCTTATTTTGGTCAACTTTTTTATAGAAAAGTCTTCCTCTGGTCAACTTTTCTAAAGAAAAGTCTTCCTTTAGTCAATTTTTTTAAAGAAAAGTCTTCCTTTGGTCAACTTATCTAAAGAAACGTCTTCCTTTAGTCAACTTTTCTATAGAAAAGTCTTCCGTTGGTCAACTTTTCTTAACAAAAGTCTTCCTTTGATCAACTTTTCTAAAGAATAGTCTTTCTGTGGTCAACTTTTCTAAACAAAAGCCTTCCTTTGGTCAACTTTTCTAAAAAAAGTCTTCCTTTGGTCAACTTTTCTAAAGAAAAGTCTTCCTTTGGTCAACTTTTCTAAAGAAAAGTCTTCCTTTGGACAACTTTTCTAAAGAAAAGTCTTCCTTTGGTCAACTTTTCTACAGAAAAGTCTTCCTTCGGTCAAGTTTTTTAAAGAAAAGTCTTCCTTTGGTCAACTTTTCTAAAGAAAAGTCTTCCTTTGGTCAACTTTTCTAAAGAAAAGTCTTCCTTTGGTCAACTCTTCTATAGAAAAGTCATCCTTTGGTCAACTTTTCTATAGAAAAGTCTTCCTTTGGTCAACTTTTCTATAGAAAAGTCTTCCTTTGGTCAACTTTTCTATAGAAAAGTTTTCCTTTGGTCAACTTTTCTATAGAAAAGTCTTCCTTTGTTCAACTTTTCTATAGAAAAGTCTTCCTTTGGTCAACTTTTCTAGAGAAAAGTCTTCCTTTGGTCAACTTTTCTAGAGAAAAGTCTTCCTTTGGTCAACTTTTCTATAGAAAAGTCTTCCTTTGGTCAAATTTTCTATAGAAAAGTCTTCCTTTGGCCAGCTTTTCTATAGAAAAGTCTTCCTTTGGCCAGCTTTTCTATAGAAAAGTCTTCCTTTGGCCAGCTTTTCTATAGAAAAGTCTTCCTTTGGTCAACTTTTCTATAAAAAAGTTTTCCTTTGGTCAACTTTTCGATAGAAAAGTCTTCCTTTGTTCAACTTTTCTATAGAAAAGTCTTCCTTTAGTCAACTTTTCTATAGAAAAGTCTTCCGTTGGTCAACTTTTCTATAGAAAAGTCTTCCTTTGGTCAACTTTTCTATAGAAAAGTCTTCCTTTGCTCAACTTTTCTATAGAAAAGTCTTCCTTTGGTCAACTTTTCTATTGAAAAGTCTTCCTTTGGTCAACTTTTCTATAGAAAAGTCTTCCTTTGATCAACTTTTCTATGGAAAAGTCTTCCTTTGGTCAACTTTTCTATAGAAAAGTCTTCCTTTGGTCAACTTTTCTATAGAAAAGTCTTCCTTTGGTCAACTTTTCTATAGAAAAGTCTTCCTTTGGTCAACTTTTTTATAGAAAAGTCTTCCTTTGGTCAACTTTTTTATAGAAAAGTCTTCCTTTGGTCAACTTTTCTATAGAAAAGTCTTCCTATGGTCAACTTTTCTATAGAAAAGTCTTCCTTTGATCAACTTTTCTATAGAAAAGTCTTCCTTTGGTCAACTTTTCTATAGAAAAGTCTTCCTTTGGTCAACTTTTCTATAGAAAAGTCTTCCTTTGGTCAACTTTTCTATAGAAAAGTCTTCCTTTGGTCAACTTTTCTATAGAAAAGTCTTTCTTTGGTCAACTTTTCTATAGTAAGGTCTTCCTTTGGTCAACTTTTCTATAGAAAAGTCTTCCTTTGGTCAACTTTTCTATAGAAAAGTCGTCCTCTGGTCAACTTTTCAACAGACAAGTCGTCCTTTGGTCAATTTTCTATAGAAAAGTCGTCCTTTGGTCAACTTTTCTATAATAAAGTCTTCCTTTGGTCAACTATTCTATAGAAAAGTCTTCCTTTGGTCAACTATTCTATAGAAAAGTCTTCCTTTGGTCAACTATTCTATAGAAAAGTCTTCCTTTGGTCAACTTTTCTATAGAAAAGTCTTCCTTTGGTCAACTTTTCTACAGAAAAGTCTTCCTTTGGTCAACTTTTCTATAGAAAAGTCTTCCTTGGGTCAACTTTTCTATAGAAAAGTCTTCCTTTGGTCAACTTTTCTATAGAAAAGTCTTCCTTTGGTCAACTTTTCTATAGAAATTCTTCCTTTGGTCAACTTTTCTATAGAAAAGTCTTCCTTTGGTCAACTTTTCTATAGAAAAGTCTTCTTTTGGTCAACTTTTCTATAGAAAAGTCTTCCTTTGGTCGACTTTTCTGTAGAAAAGTCTTCCTTTGGTCAACTTTTCTATAGCAATGTCTAACTTTGGTCAACTTTTCTGAAGAAATGTCTTCCTCTGTTTTATCGAAATGTCTTCCATTGGTCAACTTTTCTTTAGAAATCTCTTCTTTGAGACAACATTTCTTTAGAATTGTCTTCCTTTAGTAATTTTTTTGTTAGAAATATCTAACTTTGGTTAACTTTTCTAAAGAAATGTCTTCCCTAGGTCAACTTTTTTTTATAGAAATGTCCTCCTTGGATCAACTTTTTATAGAAGTGTCCTCCTTGGGTCAACTTTTCTATAGAAAGGTCTTACTTTCTTTAGCTTTTCTAAAGAAATGTCTTCCTTTGTTCAACTTTTCTATGAAAATGTTTTCTTTTGGTCAACTTTTTTATAGAAATTTATTATAAAATTGGGAGTTTTAATTAAGGTCTCTTTTTATAATTTTTTTTATCTTATTTGATTAAAAATATATAATTTAGCTACAAAATTTTAATACTTTAATATATTGCAAAGAGTTCCCAAAAAATTTAATGGAATCCCTTTCGGGGGGATTTTGTTATTACATTTAGGAATTCAAAAAGTATAATTCTTCTAAGTAAAATAATAGTATTCACAATCATTAGCTGGCCGACATACGCAAGTTGGTGCTGGTGCGGGAGCAGCTGGTTCAGGACCTGGATTGGGAGGAAATGGTTAAGGTTTAAGGAATGAGTTTGGTTAATTTTTGTTTTAGGAATTTAGAACAAAAAATAGTTTCGAAATTAATATTTGACTTACAAGGACAAGTTGGTTCTGGTGCTGGTGGTGGAGGAGCTGCTTTAGGAGGAGGGGGAGGAGGTGGTGGTGGGTAAGCTGCATAATCAGGCTTATGAGCTGGTGGTGGTGGAGGAGGAGGAGGTGGTGCTAAAGCAGCAGCTTCTGCCAATTTATCATGTACAAGTTTGGCCTTTGGCTTGTCATCTAGCAGACCCAATAATTGCTCTTCAAAATTACCCTTTTTCAAGCCCTTCTCTTCCTTTAAATCCATTAACTTTTCCAATTTTTCTTCCAGCTTATGATCGAATTTTTCTTTTTTCTTAAATAGTTTTTCAAACAAATTCGGTTTAGAAAACAAGCCCAAAGGATCGTCATCCTCGTCGGGGAAGTGCAGCGTGAGTTTGGGTAATAAATTGGCGGAGACTGGAAAAGACGAATATGATAAGAATGTAATTAAATTTCTCCTACTTTGACAGATGTTTTTCAAAACTTACCACAAGCCAAAAACATAAGGAAAATTATAAAATACTTCATTTTTTACTACTTTAAATGTTTATTATTTTTTTGAAATTGAAAGACCTTTCACAGCAATTTAAGCTGCTTTTTTAACGGTCATTGACTTGGTATTCACTTGAGTTATTTGCTGACGTTGCATCAATTTATTTTCTATTTATTTAATTTTGTTTTTATAGTTTCCAATATTTTGTTATTTTGCTAAATGCTTAAGACATTTTTTGTATTCTTTTAATTACTTTTAATATCTCGTTTATTGCATTTTATTCGCAATATTTTCTATTTATGGCGATTTAGTCACGTACTTCTGTTAAAATAAATATTAGTTTTTGTTGTATATCTTTCCGTATTTGGTCTATAAATTGCGTGAGTTTAGAGAGCAATATTAAGGGCATTCACTTAAGTTTATAGAACTACAAAAAAAGAAAAAAATTAAAAATTCAGTCTAGTCATAGTCAAATTCTACTCCAATTTCACCAATAACTGTCTCTTCGTATATCCCCATTAAGATCATTTTAAGTCAATTCGTTCAGTTCACATTTCCTCCTTTCAATAAATCGACTTTTTATGGCACCTCATCCTCAGTCATATTAATTTGTTTTCTGAATGTCTAATCTAGTCATAGTCTAGTCTTACTTCATCATACTCCTTTCTTTTCTTATAGCTCTTCAAAATTCATTAATTTTAATTATCTCTAAATCACAACATTTTCATTTCAAAAATTCATTTCATTCGATTTCTTCAATTAAAACTTATCTAATTAACACTTTTCAAAACATTTAATTATTTATTTTTCATTATATCTTAAGACGACACATGCGTCGATCTAAAATCATAGCCAAACCTCCCCTTTTGATGTCTTAACTTTAAGTGATACGATACGAGTATTTTAATGAAAATTTATCTAGTTTTGCTTATTTTGGCAAAGAAAATAAAATTATTTTATTTGCTTTTATTTTAAGAAATTTTGAAATCTTTATTAAAAAGAAATATTTATTTGGAAGACACACACACACACAGACAGACATTAATATGATATGTGATAATAGAAGTAAAAGCTTTGGTAATCATATTCCCAGCGTTCCTGGTTAAAGAGAGAAATAGTAGAGTCTTTCAAGTTAAACGAGCCAGATTAGTTGGTGTCGGCTAACTGCTGTCGGACTCTGACTATAGTCAGAGTCAACTATAGTCGGCGTCTACTCAGACTTTAGTCGACTCCGACTACAGTCGACTTTGACTTTAGTCGACTCTGACTATGGTCGACTCTGACTATAGTCGATTCTGACTATAGTAAATTCTGACTGTATTCGACTCTGACTATACTAAGACTTCGACAACGACGATAGTCGACATCGATTATAGTTGATTCCGACTATAGCCGATTCAGACTATAGTCGATTCTGACTATAGTCGATTCTGCCTAAGGTCGTTACTGACTATAGTCGACTTTGACTTTAGTTGACTCTGACTATAGTCGACTTTGACTATAGTTGACTATAACTACAGTAGACTCTGACTACAGTAGACTTTGACTAAAGTCGACTCTGATTATACTCAGAACTCGACTACGACTATAGTCGACATCGATTATAGTCGATTCCGACTGTAGTCAACTCAGACTATAGTCGACTCTGACTATAGTCGACTCTGAATATTGTCGACTGTGACTATAGTCGACTCTGACTATAGTTGACTCGGGATATAGTTGATAATGTCTATAGTCGCCTCTGACTATAGATAACTCCGACTACAGTCAACTCTTAATTTAGTCGACTCCGACTTTTGTCGGAATCGACTAAAAGTCGACTCTGACTACAGTCGATTCTGCATATAGTCGCCTCTGGCTATAGTCGACTGTGAGTATAGTCGACCCTGACTATAGTCGACCCCATAGTCTACTCTGACTATAGTCGAGTCTCTCTATAGTTGACCCTGACTCTAACTATACTCGACTCTGACTATCGTCGACTCAAACTTTAGTCGACTCTGACTATAGTCAAATCTGACTATAGTCTACTCTGACTATAGTCAACTCTGACTGTAGTCGACTCTGACTATAGTTGACTCTGACTATAGTCGACACTGACTACAGTCGACTCTGACTATAATCGACTCTGACAGTAGTCGACTCTGACTATAGTTGACTCTGACTATAATTGATTTTGACTATAGTCGATTTTGACTATAATCAACTATGACTATAGTCGCCTCTGACTCTGATTAAAGTTGACTCTGACTATAGTCGACTCTGACTACTGTCGACTATGACTGTAGTCGACTCAGATTATAGTCGACTCTGAGTATAATCGGCTATGGCTGTAGTCGACTCTGACTAAAATCGACTGACTATATTCAACTCTGACTATAGTCTACTGTGACTATAGTCGACTCTGGCTATAGCCGACTTTGACTATAATCGACTCTGACTGTAGTCGACTCTGACTATAGTTGACTCTGACTATAGTAAAATCTGACTATAATCGACTCTGTCTGTAGTCGACTCTGACTATAGTTGACTCTGACTATAGTCGACTCTTACTATAATCAACTATTACTATAGTCGACTCTGACTCTGATTAAAGTTGACTCTGACTATAGTCGACTCTAACTATAGTCGATTTGACTATAGTCGACTCTGAATATAGTCGAATCCGACTATATTCGGCTCTGACTTTAGTCGACTTTGAGTATAGTTGACTCTGACTATAGTCGACTCTGAATATAATCGACTCTGACTATAGTCGACTCTGACTATAGTCATCTCTAACTATAGTCGCCGCTGACTATAGTCGACACTGACTATAATCGACTCTAGCTATAGTCTACTCTGACTATTGTCGACTCTGATTATATTCGATTCTGACTATAGTCGACTCTGACTATAGTCGACTATGACTATAATCGACTCCGACTATAGTCGACTCTGACTCTGATTAAAGTTGACTCTGACTCTAGTCACTCTGACTATAGTCGACTCTGACTATAGTCGACTCTGACTATAGTCGACTCTGACTATAATCGACTCTTACTATAGTCGACTCTGACTATAGTCGGCTTTGACTGTAGTCGACTCAGATTATAGACGACTCTGAGTATAATCGACTATGGCTGTAGTCGACTCTGACTAAAATCGACTGACTATAGTCAACTCTGACTATAGTCTACTCTGACTATAGTCGACTCTAACTATAATCGACTCTGGCTATAGTCTACTCTGACTATTGTCCACTCTGATTATATTCGATTCTGACTATAGTCGATTCTGACTATAGTCGGCTTTGACTGTAGTCGACTCTGATTATAATCGATTCCGACTGTAGTCGAATCTGAGTATAGTCGACTCTGACTTTAGTCGAATCCAACTATAGTCGATTCTGACTTTAGTCAACTCCAACTATAGTCGACTTTGACTATAGCCGACTCTGACTATAGCCGACTCTGACTATAATCTACTCTGACTGTAGTCGCCTCGGACTATAGTCGACTCTGGCTATAATCGACTCTGACTATAGTCTACTCTGACTATTGTCGACTCTGATTATATTCGATTCTGACTATAGTCGAATCTGCCTATATTCGACTTTGACTATAGTCGACTCTGATTATAATCGACTCCGACTGTAGTCGGCTCTGACTATAATCGACTTTGAAGATAGTCGACAATAATGGACTCTGACTATAATCGACTAACTATAATTGATTCTGACAAAAATATTAAGATATATCTTATCACTAAGAATTTTTTTCTAGGGTCATCATGTATTTTCTTGTTGCACAGTGTTACATAAAATAAAACATATTTAATGTATTTTAGAATATTTGATCAAACTAAATTCCTTTCTTACTAAAATACGTGACTTTTCACCATAAAGATCAATTCAGTTTTTTACAAAAGTTTTGAAGAATTCCTATAAAATATCAGACTATTCTGGGAATTGTTTTACAGCAACTTTGAGTCCGGAGTAATACAAAACAATGCGCTTTTATATCATAACAATATTTTTGTCCCTAATAGGTAAAATCAAATATATATATAGAAAATTTTTGATAATAATAATAATTTTTAAAATATTTGTTTATTTTCTAGCCTTACAACATCAGGTACAGTCTAAGAGTTTAAGAAGTGGTGGACCTATTTCACGTTTTCACTCAGGTCCTCTTCGCAAAGCAAGGGGCTTGCTAGGTAAGTCTAAAGTCTTTAAGTTATTACAAATTCGTGCAATAATAATTCTGATATTAAATTTTAACAGATGCAGTTACAGGGCCTTTAAAGCCTAAAGATGATGAAGTGCCTCCACAAGTTAAGGAACCAAAGGGTGTATTAAAAGATCTACCAATTCCAGTTGATCTACCAATTCCAGTTGATCTACCACTTCCTATTGAAGAATTACCAATTCCCATCGATGGCATTTTAAATATTCCAAAGGGTCTGCTTAAAGGTCTACCACTTCCAGTTGATGAAATACCAATTCCTATTGACGATCTAGAGAAACTTCCAAAGGGTGTGTTAAAAGGTCTACCAGTTCCCGTTGATGATCTAGAGAAACTTCCAAAGGGTGTGTTAAAAGGTCTACCAGTTCCCGTTGACGATCTAGAAAAACTTCCAAAGGGTGTATTAAAAGGTCTACCAATTCCTGTTGATGATATAGTGAAAGTTCCAAAGGCTTTGACAAAAGATCTACCACTTCCTGTTGATCTACCAATTCTTGGAGACGATAAGGATGATAGCAATTAAACCCGAGTCTAAAGAAGAAAATGTCACGGAAAGTACAAGATGGGGCTTAATAAAAAGCTATAGCCGATCTTTTTAAACAGCAAATTTTTTCTTTAATAAATATAAACAAAAGCAATTTTATAATCTAGTGCAAAAAGTAAATTTTTTATTATTTTATTTGTAATAAATAAAGAAGCTTTTTCCTTTCCTTCCGGTTATAGCAAAATGACAATTTTTGCAGTTGTCAAATTTCTTAAAAAGAACATGAAGAGGCTGGAATATGCATCCAGATTTTTTGTTGCCTAAAGAAAAATGTACAAGTTTTCGAAAATCACTTTTAACATTTTCGAAAACACCCGGCGAGAGACGAGACGACGACTGTCGGCCGATACATACAGTATTCTTTCTTGCTTTGTTTAGCTTGGATCACAAGACCATATGCTTGAGAGAATAAAATAAAAGAGAATAAAATCCTTAATCTTAGTTTGGCTTTAAAGGTCTAAAACCCTACCCACTAGACTTCAGTGGTTCCTCATGTTCTAAATATCTTTGTGTCTTTCGATGTACATGCAAAATGGAAATTTATTCCATTGAAATCTACCAAAATTAAGCTGTACATCGATTTGATCTCATAGCGCTTTTTATCATTTTTAAATAATTATTATTAGTTGTTTTCGGTTCAATATTTCTTCAGTTGTTTCAAATATTCCATGTACTGTGACTTCGCTTAGGTGGAATTCGCAATATCAAGTTCCCTTAATCACAAAGACTTTAGTCTTGGGAACCTGATCTTGATCAAAGGCTCGTTGGATGGAATTAGCAATAGCAAATTTCCGTAATCCCAAAAACTTTAGTCCCGGACACCCGATCTTGATCAAGAACTTACGGAATACTTCGGTTATGTGAAATTCGCAATAGCTAATTCCCTTAACCACAGAGGCCTTATTTTGGAACACGCGATCTTGATCAAAGACTTACGGCAGATTTTGGTTGGGAAAAATTTGCAACATCAAATTTCCAAAATCCCATAGACTTTAGTCTGGGACACGTAATCTTAATCAAAGGCTTATGGAAAAACTTCATTTAGATGCAATTCGCAACTGTAAATTCCCTGCGATCTTGATCTAATACTTCCGGAAGGTTTTGGTAGGGTGGAATTCGCAAAAGAAAATTCCCCTTATCCCAAAGACTTTAGTGTTGGATACCCAATTTTGATGAAAGACTTATCGAAGACATCGGTTGATTGAAATTCGCAACTGCCAATTCCCTTAATCCCAAAGACTTTGGTCTTGGACACCTTAATTCCAAAGACTTTAGTCTCGGACACCGGATCTTGATCGGGATTATTGTTCAAAATCCATTTTATGGCATGCAAATGGAATGGATAATGTTTGGTACAGGAACACCATAATTCGGTATTCTATCTTCCTTAGTTCTGGTGTTCCTAAAGAAGATTGAAGTTTGTAGCCTTCACATATCCCAAAATCCCAAAGACTTAAGGCTGGGACACGTAAAGGCTTACAGAGAACTTTATTGAGGCGCAATTCGCTATACCCTTTATTCCAAAGACCTTAATCTCGGAAACACGATCCTGATTAAAGTATTATGGAAGACCTAGGTTAGGTGGAATTTGCAGCAGTAAATTCCCTTTAATCTCAGACTCGCGATCTTGACCAACTACTTCTGAAAGACTTTGGTTGGCTAGAATTCGCAAAAGAAAATTCCCCTTATCCCAAAGACTTTAGTGTTGGATACCCAATTTTGATCAAAGACTTATCGAAAATATCGGTTGGCTGAAATTTGCAACTGCCAATTCCCTTAATCCCAAAGACTTTGGCTTGGACACCTTAATCCCAAAGACTTTAGTCTCGGACATCCGATCTTGAACGGGATTATTGTTCAAAATCCATTCTATGGCTTGCAAATAGAATGGATTATGTTTGGTACAGGAACACCATAATTCGGTGTTCTATCTTCCTTAGTTCTGGTGTTCCTAAAGAAGATTGAAGTTTGTTGCCTCCACATATCCCAAAATCCCAAAGACTTAAGGCTGGGACACGTAAAGGCTTACAGAGAACTTTATTGAGGCGCAATTCGCTACAGCGTATACCCTTTATTCCAAAGACCTTTATCTCGGAAACACGATCTTGGTCAAAGTATTATGGAAGACCTAGGTTAGGAGGAATTCACAGCAGTGAATTCCTTTTAATCTAAGACACGCGATCTTGACCAAATACTTCTGGAAGACTTTGGTAGGGTAGAATTCGCAAAAGAAAATTCTCCTAGTCCCAATGACTTTAGTCTTGGACACCCAAATTTTGATCAAAAACTTATCGAAGACATCGGTTTGGTGAGATTCGCAACAGCCAATTCCCTTAATCAAAGACTTTGGCTTGGACACCTTAATCCCAAAGACTTTAGTCTTGGACATCCGATCTTGATTGGGATTATTGTTCAAAATCCATTCTATGGCATGCAAATGGAATGAATTATGTTTGGTACAGGAACACCATAATTCGGTGTTCTATCTTCCTTAGTTCTGGTGTTCCTAAAGAAGATTGAAGTTTGGAGTCTCCACAAATCCCAAAGACTTAAGTCTGGGACACATAATCTTAATCAAAGGCTAATGGAGGACTTCATTTAGGCGCAATTCGCTACAGCGTATACCCTTTATTCCAAAGACCTTAATCTCGGAAACACGATCTTGATCAAAGTATTATGGAAGACCTAGGTTAGGAGGAATTCACAGCAGTGAATTCCTTTTAATCTAGGACACGCGATCTTGACCAAATACTTCTGGAAGACTTTGGTAGGGTAGAATTCGCAAAAGAAAATTCTCCTAGTCCCAAAGACTTTAGTCTTGGACACCCAAATTTTGATCAAAAACTTATCGAAGACATCGGTTTGGTGAAATTCGCCACAGCCAATTCTCTTAATCCCAAAGACTTGGTCTTGGATATCTTAATCTTAAAGACTCGGACACCCAATTTTGATCGGGATTAATGTCCAGCATCCACTCTATGGAACACAAATGGAGTGAATTATTATTGGTAGTGGAACACAATAATGCAGTGTTCTATCATCTTTCGTACTTCTGGTATTCCTAAAGAAGATTGGAGTTTGGAGCATCCACATTATAGCAGGTCTTCTAACTAGAACTACTAGAACTTTATCAATTATATTCGAATGCTTGACTCTATGGCTTTCAAATAGTGTGGATTTTTATTGTGAAAGGAACACCACACGGGTGATCTATCAGCCTTACTTCTGGTGTCCCTAAATTGGAGCTCTGAAACTTAATCGATTTGTTCGACAGCTTGACGGAGTATGTCAGTAACTGTCTTTCTCAATATGTGTCCTAGCCAACCAACTTCTCATCCCACAACTCGAAATATTCCATGTCTCAAAACTATATTGGAGCACGGCATTGAAATTTGTGTTAAGAACTTTAGTTCTCCCCAGATCAGATTGGAGTTTGGAGCCTCCACATATAAGCCTGTCTTAAAGACCTTCTGGATTTTTAACAATTCATTTGATACCTTGATTAGATTAGATTTAAAGAGGATCCCACAGGATTGTGGGAGAATTCACAAGACCATAAGTTGATCCAGAGTGATAGTTTATATCAGTAGTTGTGAGTCCTAGCCAATCATTCGTGTGCATATATTTGTCTGTAACATTAGTTGATCCATACGCAACTGCTCCTCCCTCGACTCGAAATATTTAATGTATCAGATCACGGCTTTGAAATTCTAAATAAAAACTTAAAGTTTAATACAATCAAGAAATTATAAAGAGTTCCCCAAGTCTTCTTTGCCTTGCATAACATATTGGGAATCTGATGCCTCCGCTTTTTTTTTTAAATTATACTCCTTTGGCAACGGAAAGTTTTAACCTCATCAATAAATTGCCAGCAAAATTGGGGTAACATTTGGCACCCTTTTGTCCAAGACTTACTCTGATATCATCTGGCACCCCTTCATTGAAATCTGGCTTCCCAGAAGGTACAAGCTTCTAACATTTAATTCCTGCCATTAAATCTCTGGATTCTGACATTCTGAATGTAACATCAGCTATAAAGTGCTTCAACGAGATGGCTAATCAGTTCAGCATCGATCATATATGGGTGTCGGGCATACCAGGCCACTGTAGGGCAGATAAGTTAGAAAGACTTGCATCTAAGTATTTTAAAAGTTCTAGATGAACTGAAAACAGTTGGTATTCCTCTAACTGCTTACAAGCCTTAACAGCGAGAAAAAGCATGTAATTTAGCAACAAATGTTAAGGCGTCTGTCCAATAATGTATTCCGTCCACAAAATGTCAGAAGTGGAAGCACTGATTACATAAAGTCAAATATTTTTCTACTGTCATCTAAAGTCGAAACTCGTTTAACACTTACCCAAAATTAATCTTTAAGTTCCAAGAAATAACTCAACAAATTGTACAAAATATTTAGTTGTTTTTTTTTGGGGCCAAACCTATATCGGAATGGCAAGCTAACATTGCCGTCAGACTTCCGAACTAATTCGGGTTTGACTTTAATTTATTATAACTATGAATTCTTGGAGGATAATAATCACATGACTGGGATATAAAAATAACATTCAGTACTTTTAGCTTAAAATGAAGCCTTTAGTTTAGATCTACTTCGTCCAACTTGAAGTCCACATTGAGTAAAATTTTTAACAGCTTCCTTAAGACTTCCTAAATCGACCGAATGTTTTACAAATTTACATGATAAAAGAATTTTTAGGCTTTAGTAACAGTGTCCGTTAGGGGTACTATGGTTGGAGTTGCTGGGGGTACTGGTGGAACATCCACAGGTGGTAATGCCTTAGGGTCTGCTGGTGGTGGTACAATTGCTGGAGGTGCCGGAAGAGAAACGGCATCAGTTAAGGTCTTAGGTGCATCTACAGGTAAAATAACTGGAAGCGGAGGAAGAGAAACTGCCTCAGCTGGAGCTCCTAAGGTTAGAGGTGCTGGAGATACTGGATTTGCAGGAGGTGCTAGAGATGTGGTTGGTAATGGGGAAACAGCCGCAGGAGTTAAAGCCCTAGGATCTGTAGTAGCTGGCGGTGGTGGAGAAGTTAAAGCATCTGCCCCATCAGGAAGTGTCCCGGGTGGAAGGACAGCTGTCAAAGCAGCCAATCCCTTAGGATTTGCAATGGCAACTAAAATGACCGGAAGAAGAGCATCAACTAAAGCTGCAAAGGTACTAGGATCTTTAGCTGCAACTAACATTACTAGAGGAAGAGCATTAGCCAGAGGTTCAAAAGCCTTAAGATCCGTGGCAGCAGCAGATAAAACTACTGGAAGAATTGCACCTTTCAAAGCTTTTAATATTTGAGGATCATCAGCTGAAATTAAGATTAGTAAAGGCAAAGCATCAGCTAGAGGAGCATTTTGATCTGCTGCTGCTGTCATAACTACAGGACGAAGAGCTTCCGTCAGAGCTGCAAAAGCCTTATCATCATCAGCTGAGGCTAAGGTTAATGTTGGAAGAGCATCAGCCAAAGGAACCATAGGATCTAAAGCAGCGGCTAAAACTATTAAGCGAAGAGCATTGGCCAGAGCACCAAATGCCTGAGGATCGGCCACAGCAGCTATAGTTAATGTAGGGAGGGCATCAACTAAAGCTACAAGAGCCTTAGCATCTGAAACTGCAGCCAATACAACAAGACGCAGAGCATTATTTAAAGCTGCGAAGGCTTGAGAGTCGGAAACTGCAGCAGAAATTAAAAGAGGAAGTGAATTTGCCAAGGCAACTAAAGCCTTAGGATCAGCAGTGGCAGCTGAAAGTACTAGGCGGATGGCATTTGTCAAAGCTGCTAATGCTGGGGGACTTGAGGCTGAAGATGTTATTAAAACAGGTAAAGCATTTGCCAAGGCAAGTAATCCTTTAGGATTTGAGACCGCAGCTGAGAGTACTAGGCGAAGTGCTTCAGACAAAACTGGTAAAGTGTTAGGATCTGCGGCAGCAGCTGAAAGTGCAGCGGGTAGAGCACCAGCCAAAGCCACTAAAACCCCAGGATCTGCAGCTAAAATTGCTGGAAGAGAGAGAGCTTTAAGCAATGCTGCTAAGGCCGCAGGATCTGTAGCTCCAGCTAAGACTACAGGTAGGAGTGCCTCAACCAAAGCTGCCAAGTTCTTAGGGTCAGAAGCTGCAGCTAAAATTACTAGAGGCAGAGCATCAGCTAAAGCTGCTAAGGCCGCAGGATCTACAGCTCCAGCTAAAATAACGGGAAGTAAAGCATCCATTAAAGCAGTCAATGTTGAAGGATCTGAGCTAGCAGCTAATATAACAAGAGGTAGGGCATCAGCCAAGGCTGCTAATGCCGCAGGATCCACAGCTCCAGCTAAAACTACAGGAAGGAGAGCATCAATTAAGCTTTGCAATAACTGAGGATCACGTGCTGCAGCTAAAATTATAGAAGGCAAAGCATCAGCTAATGCGGTTAGGGCAGCAGGGTCTTTAGCACCAGCTAAAACTACTGGAAGGAGAACCTCGAGTAAAGCTTCTAATTTCTTAGGTCTTTCAGCTGCGGCTAAAATAACAAGAGGTAGGGCATCTGCCAAAGGTACAAATGCATTAGGATCGGCGGCTGCAGCTGCTAGTACAGGACGGAGTACCTCAATCAAATCTGCTTGATCCTTGGGATTTTCAGTAGCTTTTATTATAACTAGAGGTAGGGCATCAGATAGTGCTACAAAGGCTTTTGGTTCTGCTGCTGCTGCTAAAATTACTGGATGAAGGGCATCAGTCAAAGCTGCCAATACCTTGGGATCTGCAGATGCAGCTATGACTACAACTGGGAGTGCATCAGCCAAAGCTTCTAATCCCTTAGGGTCCTCAGCTGCGGCTAA
Organism: Stomorhina lunata; assembly: GCA_933228675.1. Lineage (NCBI taxonomy): Eukaryota > Metazoa > Arthropoda > Insecta > Diptera > Rhiniidae > Stomorhina > Stomorhina lunata. Next base: position 18,029,125 of record OW121743.1, read on the forward strand.
AACTATTGGAGGCACTGCTTTAGATAAAGCTGCAAGTAACAAAGGATCTGCAGCAGCAGCTATTAGTAGTGGACGAAGTATATCAGCCAAAGCTGCTGCCTTAGGATCTGTAGGTGGATTTGCTGGAGGAGGCACTGAAGTTACGGTAGGTTCTGACAATTTAGGAGGTGCAGGTGAAGTAACTTGAACTTCTGGAGGTGCTTGCGTAGAGATTTCCTTAGCATCTGCAGGAGGTAATGTTATTGCTGAAGGATCTAACGTTTTAGAACCACCAATTGCTGCTAAAATTGTTGGAAGAAGTGCCTTAGCCAAGGCTGCTAAAGCCTTAGGATCTTCAGCTAAGATTGCTGGCAGTGCTGAAGGTGAAGCTGGATCAGGCAAAGCTGGTAAGGTCTTGGGATCTGAAACGGGCAATGCTGGAGGAGGCATAGAAGCCTTGGGCTGTTTATCTCCAGCTAAAGGTGCTGTTACTTCATTAAGGTCATCATCCTCCAAAGTTCCTGGTCCTGATAAGGTGGGATAGTCACCTGTACATGGTGTTGTTGGTGTTGATAATGCTGATCTCGGAACTTTGTCGGATTTTGGTGATGGGGCTGTTGACGAGGTTGATGTATAAGAAGAAGTTGGCGTTAAAGCGGCAGCCGTACGCTTCGCTTTTGACTTATGTATTGATAATGTTGATCTGGGAACTTTTCCCGATTTTGATGCAAATCCCGTTGATGAAGTTAATGTATAAGGCAATGTTGGTGTTAAAGCGGCAGCCGTATCCTTAGCTTTTGTTTTATGTATCAATTTTCTTTTTGTCCTGCCTGCTGATCTTAGTACCTTTGCCGATGCTGGCTTTGAGGCCAACGATGGAGTCCATGTATAAGTAGTAGTAGTTGGTATTGCAGCTTCTGAAGTCTTATTAGCTTTAGCCTCTCTCTTTATCCTTCCTGCTGATCTTGGTTTTTTTGCTGATGCTGGCTTCGAGGCAAATGATGTAGTCCACGTATAAGTAGTAGTAGTTGGTATTACAGCTGCCGACGTCTTATTAACTTTGGCAATGTGCACTATATCTCTTCTGGTTCTGACTGCTGCTATTGGTGCTTTTCTTGATGCTGACTTCGAGGCCACTGCTGAAGTCCATGTACTAGTATAAGTAGAAGTAGTAACTGGATTTGCAGCAGCCGTCTCCTTAGCTTTTGGCTTATGTACCACATCCCTTTTTGTAATGCCTGCTGCTCTATGTAGTTTTGTACATTTTGGCTTCACAGCCCCTCCCGTAGTACAAGTAGTGTAAGTAGAAGTATAAGTTGTAGTAGGTATTGCAGCTGCCGTAATATTAGCTTTTGGTTTTTGTTCCACATCCCTCTTTGTTCTGCTTTTAGGATATAATTTTAAAATAGGCCCATGACTTGCTTCAAAATCCGGAATACATGATTTAGATAAGCTTCCTCGATGCTTATGTCCCGATTGTACTTGATGAAAAGCTAAAATATTTAGGGATTTAATATTAATACTAACAACTTATTCTTAAATTTACACGTACCAGCTAGAACTAAAACTATTGTTATTATATGCAAACGCATTCTATCTAACGCACTGGCAAGTTATTCTAAACTAATGCCAAGAATTTTTTTATAATTTATAAGAATTTTGCAAAATTTTACTTCAACCTGAGTTGAATGCGTTTGTTTAAAATGTCACGTATTTAAAGAAGGCAGGAATTTTTTTTTTATAAATCAGAAGGTACCAACCGACCTCGAGAAAAAAGCATACCCGAGGAGAACTTTGGATATTCGAACATACTTTTATACAGGGTCTTCCACTTTGCGAAATTTGACATCTTGTTGAGGCTACATCTTTCAAACGAGTAACAAGTGTTCATCTTAAGCGTTGAGGTCCATTTCTGGCTAATGGGTATGTGTAGAAATTGTCGAATTTGGATGTTACAGTTTGTGTGACTGAACCGACTGCAGTCGGTTCTTCGTAACGTAACGACTCGATTAAAACCTAGGAATGACATTTCTGTGATATTTACAATAATATCGCAGTTGCTACATGCCGAAGAAACAACATTTGATGAGAAGTTTGGGTTGTCGACGTCATTAAATAATATGTAAAATAGTATTCCAAACGATTTCTATTAAATGCTAGATACTTTATTTAAATCCAGCTTTAGTTTCCACCGACCTACCCATTTCTTAGCTCTTTTGTGGAATTCATTCTACTGCCTATAGGCCGATGTCGTCTCTTCCATAAATTATGACCTTTTTATCTCCATTAACGTTCTTTATTTTGTTTCCCTTCATTTGATAAGACATTAGGCAAGGAGATCCTCATAATTTTGCTTTAACATCTGTTTATTAATGCCCACTTAACCTCAATTATCCCGACGTTCCATGCTTCACATCCGTATAGTATGAAGAACTTCACGTTTGAGTTAAAAATTCATTCAAATTCAAATTTTTTCTACCTTATTATGAATTTAGAGCATCACACATTACTTAAGCATCTAGAAGTAGCTCGAGCCTTCTCTTGGAGGTTCAAGAAAATTCAATCTCCACTTGCGTTCTTTTATTTCTTGAAGAGCAGCCCAGAAAATCGCGTGCTCTTCCTTAAAATAAGTCGTCGCTACGTTCCATATTTCACATTCGTAACGTATGCTGGACTTGACGTTGAGTTAAAAATGTAGCTTGTTATAAACTTAAAGTGCCAAAGATCCAAAAAAACACGATTCTTCTCTTCCGTGTCTGCAATTTTGCCCAAAGTGTTCGCGCAATATCCAGCAACAAAAGAACTAAACAAAGAAAAAGATCTTACAATGCTCAAATTCCCAAACTATATTTCTGGGTGTTTTGTTGTCTTTCGCTTTTCTTCTCTACAATTTTGCCCAAAGGATTTAGTCTGCAATAGCCAGCAGTGACAGATCAGAAAGTGGAATTCTTATATAAAGTTCAGGTTGGGGGTTGAGAAGAAACGAAATGGGTCGAAGATGCTGCAGATGTTGTTGATATGGCGGGAGCTATACCTTTTAAATCTGCTGTAGCTGATGGTGAGAAAGAAGGCAATGTCTTAGCATCTATTGCACAAGGAAGAATTTCAGGAGGTAGTGCAGTTGCCAAAGCTACTTATCCCTTTGGGAAGCAGGAGTTAAACCTTTTGAATCAGCAGTGGCTGGTGTAAGTTCAGAAGAAGCTGAATTTGCCGGAATTGCTACTTTGATATTGTGGAAACAGCGGCGCGAGGAAGAATTCAAGGAGATAGTACAGTTGCCAAAGCTACTAATCCCTTTAGGAAGCAGGAATTAAACCTTTTGAATCTGCGGTGGCTAGTGTAAGTTCAGAAGAAGCTGAATTTGCCGGAGGTGCTACTTTGATATTGTGAAGACAGCGGCGGGAGCTAAACCTTTTGAACCTGCAGTACCTGATGGTGAGAAAGAAGGTAATGTCTTAGCATCTATTGCACCAGGAAGAATTTCAGGAGGTAGTGCATTTGCCAAAGCTACTTATCCCTTTGGGAAGCAGGAGTTAAACCTTTTGAATCTGCAGTGGCTGGTGTAAGTTCAGAAGAAGCTGGATTTACCGGTGGTGCTACTTTGATATTGTGGAAACAGCGGCGCGAGGTAAACCTTTTGAATCTTCTGTAGCTGGTGGTGGGAAAGAAGGTAATATTTAAGCATCTATTGCACCAGGAAGAATTCAAGGAGGTAGTATAGTTGCCAAAGCTACTAATCCCTTTAGGAAGCAGGAATTAAACCTTTTGAATCTGCAGTGGCTGGTGTAAGTTCAGAAGAAGCTGAATTTGCCGGAGGTGCTACTTTGATATTGTGGAGACAGCGGCGGGAGCTAAACCTTTTGAACCTGCAGTACCTGATGGTGAGAAAGAAGGTAATGTCTTAGCATCTATTGCACCAGGAAGAATTTCAGGAGGTAGTGCATTTGCCAAAGCTACTTATCCCTTTGGGAAGCAGGAGTTAAACCTTTTGAATCTGCAGTGGCTGGTGTAAGTTCAGAAGAAGCTGGATTTACCGGAGCTGCTACTTTGATATTGTGGAAACAGCGGCGGGAGCTAAAACTTTTGAATATGCAGTAGCTGATGGTGAAAAAGAAGGTAATATCTTAGCATCTATTGCACCGGGAAGAATTCAAGAAGGTAGTATAGTTGCCAAAGCTACTAACTCCTTTGGGAAGCAGGAGTTAAACCTTTTGAATCTGCAGTGGCTGGTGTAAGTTCAGAAGAAGCTGGATTTACCGGAGCTGCTACTTTGATATTGTGGAAACAGCGGCGGGAGCTAAAACTTTTGAATATGCAGTAGCTGATGGTGAAAAAGAAGGTAATATCTTAGCATCTATTGCACCAGGAAGAATTCAAGGAGGTAGTATAGTTGCCAAAGCAACTAATCCCTTTAGGAAGCAGGAATTAAACCTTTTGAATCTGCAGTGGCTGGTGTAAGTTCAGAAGAAGCTGAATTTGCCGGAGGTGCTACTTTGATATTGTGGAAACAGCGGCGGGAGCTAAACCTTTTGAACCTGCAATACCTGATGGTGAGAAAGAAGGTAATGTCTTAGCATCTATTGCACCAGGAAGAATTTCAGGAGCTAGTGCATTTGCCAAAGCTACTTATCCCTTTGGGAAGCAGGAGTTAAACCTTTTGAATCTGCAGTGGCTGGTGTAAGTTCAGAAGAAGCTGGATTTACCGGAGGTGCTACTTTGATATTGTGGAAACAGCGGCGGGAGCTAAAACTTTTGAATATGCAGTAGCTGATGGTGAAAAAGAAGGTAATATCTTAGCATCTATTGCACCAGGAAGAATTCAAGGAGGTAGTATAGTTGCCAAAGCTACTAATCCCTTTAGGAAACAGGAATTAAACCTTTTGAATCTGCTGTGGCTGGTGTAAGTTCAGAAGAAACTGAATTTGCCGGAGTTGCTACTTTGATATTGTGGAAACAGCGGCGCGAGCTAAACCTTTTGAACCTGCAGTACCTGATGGTGAAAAAGAAGGTAATATCTTTGCATCTATTGCACTAGGAAGAATTCCAGGAGTTAGTACAGTTGCCAAAGCTACTAATCCCTTTGGGAAGCAGGAATTAAACCTTTTGAATCTGCAGTGGCTGGTATAAGTTCAGAAGAAGCTGGATTTACCGGAGGTGCTACTTTGATATTGTGGAAACAGCGGCGGGAGCTAAAACTTTTGAATATGCAGTAGCTGATGGTGAAAAAGAAGGTAATATCTTACCATCTATTGCACCAGGAAGAATTCAAGGAGGTAGTACAGTTGCCAAAGCTACTAATCCCTTTAGGAAGCAGGAATTAAACCTTTTGAATCTGCAGTGGCTGGTGTAAGTTCAGAAGAAGCTGAATTTACCGGAGTTGCTACTTTGATATTGTGGAATAAGCGGCGCTAGGTAAACCTTTTGAATCTGCAGTAGCTGATGGTGAGAAAGATGGTAATGTCATGGCATCTATTGCACTAGAAAGAATTGCAAGAGGTAGTATAGTTGCCAAAGCCACTAATCCCTTTGGGAAGCAGGAGTTGAACCTTTTGAATATGCGCTGGCTGTTGTAAGTTCAGAAGAAGCTGAATTTGCCGGAGTTGCTACAACCTTTTAATATACAGTAGGTGGTGGTGGGAAAAAAGGTAATGTCTTGGCATCTATTGCACCAGGAAGAATTTCAGGAAGTAGTGCAGTTGCCGAAGCTAATTATACCTTTGGGAAGCAGGAGTTAAACCTTTTGAATCTGCAATGGCTGGTGTAAGTTCATAAGAAGCTGAATTTGCCGGAGTTGCTACATTGATATTGTGGAAACAGCGGCGCGATGTCTTGGCATCTATTGCACCAGGAAGAATTTTAGAGGAAGGGCTTTTGACAAAGGTTTAAAAGCCTTCAGATCCAAGGCAGCTAAAGATAAAACCACTTGAAGGATTGCCTTTAAAGTCTTTCTAGCTGGATGTATGAAGATCGACGAATATAAAAGAGTTAAAAATGCTTTTGTAAACCGAACACCAACATCAATAGACTATCGTTTTAAGGCCAAAACAGATCGAATGTATGGAATGGATGTATAGAAGAATGCGAGCGTAGAACGACTTCACATATTGGAATTTTTCAGTTGTATAGTCAGATTCGCAAAGTCAAGAGGAGTTGGAAATAAAACAAATCACCATCAATTATGATTTCACTACTCAACTTCCACAAAGAAGACTAAATTGGGCTCCGATACATTCGTTTTTATCTATTGCATCATAAATGTTACACTTAAATTGAGGAATGGGGGAGACTAACTTAAAGATAAACAATCTGCGTTTTTAAAGTTTTGGGATGGGAGACTACACTTAAGAAATGGATCACCAAGTGAATTACACAGTCGTTAACATCTACCGCATCGTGAAATTTTCAATTAAATTGAGGAATGGGGGAGATTAACTGCAAAGTTAACAATTTTCGTTTTCTATTCTAGACTTAAGAATAAGGTTATTCTGCCATATTAAACTAAGAAGAAAATGAGTTAACTGAACTTGGTTTCCGCAAAAGCTTTAGTTGACGAAGACCTGAAATTAGAGATAATGTAACAATTCTAATCAAATCTGTCACAAACTCGACTATTACCACAATATCTTCCGACGATATCGAGATCTTGGACATTTTGCAAGCGAGAACTTAATTAGTCAAAGGAGGGTACATAGTCGTTAACTTTTATCGCATCGTTAATATTCCAATTAAATTGAGGAATGGGGTAGATTTCAAAAAACATACCTCAGCAATCATCGTTTTATTGACTCGACTATTAGATGGCAGATGTCAGCATAAGGCTGAGAAGAACAACTTAGCTTGTAAAGAGTAGATTATCAGATTTAAAATCTAGATAACGATTCCACAAGACGCCTACATAGACTATTGATAAGAAAAGTCGAAGAGACTTCAAACATTTAGCTATTTAATATTTAATATCACTAAAATAAAATATTATTCCAAAATTTATTTGTCCCATATTCTCACACCTCCACGAAGTAGACAAAATATTTCATTAATTACATTTAACAATTACAAATATCATTACATTATAAATAAGTTTATCAATTAAAATTCATAGTTTCTGGAGAAATACGTGACTTTACGACCACAAAATCTTTCAATTAATTGAAATAAAATTGCGTTAAAAATTCTTATAAAATATGAAACAATTTGAAGAGTTTAGGCAGAGCATTTTCGAATATCGAGTGTGAGCAATAAAATGCGCTTATATCTAGTAGCAATAATTCTAATATTAGCTGGTAATTTTGAAATATTTTAGAAAAACTTTTAAAAATTCAACTAATAATTTTTAAACTATTTCCCATTATTATAGTTCTACAGCTGCAGGTAGAATCATTTGGTAGGCTTAGAAGGGGAAGATTACATAAATCTGGTGCTAAATCGGTGGGACATGTTGTACGAATGGTGCCACTCCGTGTGCAGAGATCAATTTTAGAGGCACCTGCACGTGGCTTAAGAGTTAGGGCCAAGCGTGGTTTGAAGAGAAAAGGAAAACATAGTAAGAAATTCGAAGCCTTTTTAACATCGTCGCCATCTACATCGTCACCAACTTCGCCACAAGCAGCTCCCGAAACGAAAGTTGAAGCTTCACCTTCAGTTGACGTACCCGCTCTAGAGGGACCTCCATCAACTCCAGTTGCAGCAGCAGCACCTGAATCGCCTGGAATAGCCCCAGATACTCCACCACCAACATTTATAACACCAACATCATCACCAACAGTACCAGATACTACACCTGGAGCAGGACCGGATACTGCGCCTGGAGTAGTACCAGAAGCTGCACCTGAAGTGGCACCGATAACACCAACCTTGGGAACATTTCCAACAACATTAGCAGCAGTACCAGAACCTGCAGTAGTACCAGATGCTGCTCCTGAAGTGGCGCCAGACACAGCACCTGGAGTACCACCGATAACATTACCAACATCGCCGGGAATAGCGCCTTCAGTACCATCGCCGGAAGTAGCTGCGATACCACCAACAACATCAGCAGCAGTACCGGAACCTGGAGTAGCACCAGATGTTGCACCTGAAGTAGCACCAGACACTGCACCTGGAGAACCACCGATATTTCTGCCAACATCACCAGGAATAGCACCTTCAGTACCATCGCCAGAAGTAGCTGAGATACCACCAATAACATCAGCAGCAGTACCGGAATCCGGAGAAGTACCAGATGCTGCGCCTGAAGTAGCACCAGATGCTCCTGAAGAAGGACCAATATTTCTGCCAACAATACCGGGGACAGCACCTTCAGTACCATCACCAGAAGTAGCTGCGATACCACCAACAACATCAGCAGTAGTACCGGAACCTGGAGTAACACCAGATGCTGCACCTGAAGTAGCACCAGATGCTGCTCCTGAAGAAGGACCAGTATTTCTGCCAACAATGCCGGGGACAGCACCTTCAGTACCATCGCCGGAAGTAGCAGCGATACCACCAACAACATCAGCAGCAGTACCGGAACCTGGAGTGGCACCAGATGTGGCACCTGAAGTAGCACCAGACACTGCACCCGGAGAACCACCTATATTTCTACCAACATTGCCGGAAATAGCTCCTTCAGTACCATCGCCAGAAGTAGCAGCGATACCACCGACAACATCAGCAGCAGTACCGGAACCTGGAGTGGCACCAGATGCGGCACCTGAAGTAGCACCAGACACTGCAGCTGCAGAACCACCGATATTTCTGCCAACATTGCCGGAAATAGCTCCTTCAGTACCATCGCCAGAAGTAGCAGCGATACCACCAACAACATCAGAAGCAGTACCGGAACCTGGAGTGGCACCAGATGCGGCACCTGAAGTAGCACCAGACACTGCACCTGCAGAACCACCGATATTTCTGCCAACATTGCCGGAAATAGCTCCTTCAGTACCATCGCCCGAAGCAGCACCAGATGCTAAACCAGAACCAGCACCAGGAAGAGCTCCTGAAACATCACCAACAGGAACAGTACCAGATACGCCAACATCGCCAACTTGGTCTCCAAGCTTACCTGCAGCCGTACCTGGAGAAGCTCCAGATGCTGCACCTGGAGAAGCCCCAGACGCAGCACCTGGAGAAGCACCAGGCGCTGTACCTGGAGAAGCCCCAGACGCAGCACCTGGAGAAGCCCCAGGCGCTGTACCTGGAGAAGCACCAGAGGCTGCACCTGATGCTGCACCTGAAATTGCACCAGATGTGGCTGTTAAATTGCCACCAATAACAACACCAACATCCACATGGCCGACAACATCCCCAGCGGCAGGACAGGGACCTCCTGATGTCGCCTTACCTCCATTCGAAGTTGCTCCTCCCGAGGTCGCTCCACCTTCAATCGAAGTTTCTCCTCCTGAGATAGTTGTAGATCCTATACCTTGTGCTGGACGTCCTGGTAAAGCAAAGGGACTTTGCCGCAGACCACCTGGTAAGGGAAAAGGTCATAGCAAGCCTCATAGCGGTGAACATGGTAATAGCGAAGGACATGGATCTCACGAAAAGGATGAAAGTGGTGAAAAAGGCAATGGCAAAGGACATGGATCTCATGAAAAGGATGATAATGGCAGTGAACAAGGATCTCGAGAAGAATAGTGATAAATAAATTATGTTCTTAATCATTAGGGATTTTAAATTCGTATTAGGAAGATTATAAAATTTGTGATTTTGTGATTGAAAATAAAAAGATTTCTAAAAAATTTCTTAAACATTTTTTTATATTTGGTCCGAGACTTGAGTTAGCCATACAACTCAGTTCAATCTTACTCAACAGATTTTCGAATATCGGCATTTTACAGATATGCAGCGCCATCTAGTTATAAGTAGGTGGTTATAAGATGGTTAATCAATTAACGTATGGACTTTTTCGAATATTGTTTTTAATACAAATATAGCGGCACCTAGTTTTAAGCCCATATATCACAATAGATTTTTAGGACAACGCATTGATCAGGTTTGTGTCTTAGATAAAAATGGAGACCGTTTTTTAATAGATGATAGTTACGAATAATTTTGTTATAAGCAAGTGTCATAAGAGGGTTAATCAATCAATTTACTATATCTTTTTCAAGATTCTTACTTCAGACTTTTTCGAATATATTTTTTAATAGCGGTAGATTCTCTGAGCCGATTTGTGTCTTAGCTAAGATTATAGAACTTTTTTCTTTAGGAGAGAGTTGTGAACGATTTTGTTATAAATAAGGGGTATAAGAGGGTTAATCAATTAACAATTATAACCTTTTAATATTAATAACATTAATATAGCGACATCTAGTTCTAAGTAAAGCTTTGAAATCGACACATTTTCTAGCTTAAACATTGAGCCGGTTTGTGTCCTAGCTAAAATTAGAAAACTTGTTATACACTATAAGTGGAAAGGGTATTATAAGTTTATAAGTTTGTAACGCATAGAAATATTTTAATGTACCAATTGGCTTAGAATCACTTTCTGAGTCAATTTAGCGATGTCTGTCAGTCCGTCCGTCAGTCTGTCTGGCTGGATGGACTACCATGTAATCAAAGTACAGGTCGCAATTCTAAAGATAATTGGATGAAATTCGGCACAGATAATTTTTTTGATAGTAGGACCATGGCTATTGAAATTCGTCAAAATCGGTCCATAATTTGTGGTACCTCCCATAGGTCCCACTTCCCGGAATTGATATTTTGGTCACAAATATCAATATTTTTTTATGAAATTTGAAACAAATACTGCTTATCTAAACCAAAATCACTGTAACAAATTTCATTGAAATCGGTCCACATTTTATCATAGCTCCCATACAAACCCTTCTGTCAAAACGCACTAAATAAGACAAAAATCAGTAAAACTCTTCGTAAATCTAAATACATTATTTTTGTAAAAACTGTTATCAATTTGCCAAATTTCGAGATAATCTGTCCACATTTGACCCTAGCTCTCATATAAGTCCAAATGACGTAAACAGCTTATAAAGGGTGTCCCAACTAGAACGCAATTTTTAAATTTTAAATAAAACACAGATATTTAAAATAAAAATTGTGAAACTTTATTATATCGTAAAGTAGACAGAATGAGGTTATGTATGGAACGAGATATCGTGCAGATGGCCGCCGCGGCTTTGCTGGTGTACATGCGATTTGATTTAGCTGATTTTGCCGATAAAATCATCTTTAGTGATGAGGCCTATTTCCATCTTGATGGCTTCGTCAATAGGTAGAATTGTCGCATTTGGGATGCGCAAAATCCTCGAGTGATCCAAGAGAAGCAAATGTATCCTCAACGTGTCACTGTGTGGTGTAGTTTTTGGGCTGGAGGAATCATTGGACCTTTTTTTATGAAAGCGAGGCAGGTCAAGCGCAAACAGTCAATGGTGTTCGGTATCGTGCAATGATAAACAGTTTTTTCTTGTCTATAATTGAAGAAATGAATGTTGAGGGCATGTGATTTCAACAAGGACGGCGCTACATGTCATATAGCCAGACAAACAATTCAATTGCTGCATCAGCCATTTCGCATTTTGGAGACCAGAATTGGGCGCCTAGACCGTGCGATTGAACACTTTTATATTTTTTTCTTTGGGGTGTTTTGAAGTCGATGGTTTACGCGAATAAGCCGACGACGACTTAAGCCTTAAAAAGAAGAAATTGGGCGCTGCATTAATGAAATACCGCAGCATTTATGCAAAAAGGTCATTGAAAATTTCATTAAAAGATCGCGTGTGTGGCAGCAAAGCCGCGGTGGCCATCTGCACGATATCGTGTTTCATACATAACCTCATTCTGTCTACTTAACGATATAATAAAGTTTCACGGTTTTTTTTTTTGTTTTTTAATATCTGAGTTTTATTTAAAATTTAAAAAATTGCGTTCTAGTTGGGACATCCTTTATAGATAAATTTTGAAAAAATGTTTATATGAAGGCAAAATTTAGCAAATATTTTTCTTTATACAGGAAAAAGAGCATTTTTGATCTTCGGTCGGGCTTGACCGGCTATAGCATTTTCTTACTTGTATTAATATAAGTTAGTTACGAATCATTTTATCATAAACTATGGGAATGAGAGGGTTAATCAAATAACAATTGACATATATTTCAAATCTATTTCAAGATTTTCAATTAAGATATTTTCGAATACCATTTTCAGCGCCATCTAGCTTTAAATAGTACATTCGAGGTGGCTGGTGAGCTAACGTATTGGGCTGGTTCGTGTCTTAATTAGAGGCAAAAGTTGGAGGCCTTGTTTTAAATGAAGAGGGTTTTAAATAATGTTACTTTTAGCAATGGGCATAGGTGTTAATCGATTACAAATCAAGATATTTTTTAAATGGGTGCCTCTGTTCTTGTGGGTAGTATTCTGAGCTGTTAATGAGGGAGTTGTGGGTTCGATTAATAACAGAAACTCCAGTCTTAAACTACACAGAGGATTTGGTCTTCTTCACTCTGTTCCTAAGAATTGGGATACAAGTTAACATTGTATTTTATATAATTTTAGTAAGTTTTGTTTGGCAAATAGTAAACCTCTTGAAGTGCCTCTGGTTCAAAAATACCGACATTACTAAACTGATTTTTCCTCAACTATTAAGGTATGCAAGAAAATTGACTTATACAATTTCATCTTCAATTTTATCATATTTATTTATCCTTTGAGTGCTCATATTCCTATATCCTGACCATATTCACAAACTCTCAAAACAACTTGTGAAGCACTCATGTCTACTCGCTTGCTCTCTCTCTTCCCCTACTTCCCCCTCTTTAATAAAATCTGCCCAAGTATTACTTTCCCTTCATTTATAAGATAAAACTCTATGATTTTTTATCAAAATCCATTTTTTTCTTCTGTTATAATTTTGCCATATAATTTTGACAAATTATCCTTACATAGAACCGCATTAAGGAGTCATGGCAGCAGCAGCAGACAAAAAAAAAAGACAGAGCAGTTTTATACAGATAATAGACTAAACATGAAACATCATTCAATATAAAAGGAAGAGTCAAGAAATGGTTGGGGAAAAAACGTACAAGCAGAAGAAACTACTTCGAGTGATGCAAATGATAAATGTTTCCCCAATGGCATGCAATTTTATGCATTACACTTGTCATATCATGAATTATAACACACAAACCCACAAAAGGATAAACCCTCACACAGACACAATCACACGACTACTACAAACATTTTTCTTCCCGTACTTGCACTCTCAGAAGAAAGTATGAGCAACTTTTCTAACAAGACAAACTAAAACATGATATGAGGATGTATTACCGTTAGCTAAAAAATGCAAATGTCTGTGTAAAAGGATTTTGGTTTATAACGGCAAGGATGAGAGTACTTTTAAAGAAAAGTACCGATTAGGGACAAATATTTTAAAAAGGTGATGATGACCAGAGGAAGACATTTCTATAGAAAAGTTGATCAAAGGAAGGCATTTCTATAGAAAAGTTGAACAAAGGAAGACATTTCTATAGAAAAGTGGACCAAAGGAAGGCATTTCTATAGAAAAGTTGACCAAAGGATGACATTTCTATAGAAAAGTTGACCAATGGAACAGGTTTCTAAAAAACAAATGACCAACGGAAGACATTTCTACAGAAAAGATGATCAAAGGAAGACATTTCAATAGAAAAGTTGACCCAAGGAAGAAATTTCTAAAGAAAAGTTGACCAAAGGAACAAATTTCTAAAGAACAAATGACCCACGGAAGACATTTCTACAGAAAAGTTGACCAAAGGAAGATATTTCTATAGAAAAGTTGACCAAAGGAAGGCATTTCTATAGAAAAGTTGAACAAAGGAAGACATTTCTATAGAAAAGTTGACCAAAGGAAGGCATTTCTATAGAAAAGTTGACCAAAGGATGACATTTCTATAGAAAAGTTGACCAATGGAACAGGTTTCTAAAAAACAAATGACCAACGGAAGACATTTCTAAAGAAAAGATGATCAAAGGAAGACATTTCAATAGAAAAGTTGACCCAAGGAAGAAATTTCTAAAAAAAAGTTGACCAAAGGAACAAATTTCTAAAGAACAAATGACCCACGGAAGACATTTCTACAGAAAAGTTGACCAAAGGAAGACATTTCTATAGAAAAGTTGACCAAAGGAAGATATTTCTATGGAAAAGTTGACCAAAGGAAGGCATTTCTATAGAAATATTGACCTAAAGAAGACATTTCTATAGTAAAGTTGACGATAGGAAGACATTTCTATAGAAAAGTTGACGATAGGAAGACATTTCTATAGAAAAGTTGACGATAGGAACACATTTCTATAGGAAAGTTAAACAAAGGAAGACATTTCTATAGAAAACTAAAAAAAAGACATTTCTATGGAAAAGTTGAATCGGGAAAGAAATTTCTATGGAACAGTTGCCCAAAGGAAGGCATTTCTATAGAAAAGTCGACCAAAGGAAGACATTTCTATTGAAAATTTGACCAAAGGAAGATATTTCTATAGAAAAATTGACGAAAGGAACACATTTTTATAGAAGAGTTGACCAAAGGAAGACAAAGAACACGTTTGTATAGAAAAGTTGACCAAAAAAACACATTTCTATAAAAAAGTTGACGAATGAAACACCTTTTTATAGAAAAGTTGACCAAAGAAAGACATTTCTATAGAAAAGTTGACCGCAAGAAGACAATATTATAGAAAAGTTGATCCAAGGAAGACATTTCTATAGAAAAGTTCACCAAACGAAGACATTTCTATAGAAAAGTTGGCCAAAGTAAGATATTTCTATAGAAAAGTTGACCGAAAAAAGACTTTTCAATAGAAAAGTTGAACAAAGAAAGACAATTCTATATAAAATTTGAAAACACCAAACATTTCTATAGCAAAATTTATATTAAAAAGACATTTTTATAGAAAAAATGGCCAAAGGAAGACATTTTTATAAAATAATTGACCAAAGAAAGACATTTCTATAGAAAAGTTGACCAAAGGAAGACATTTCTATAGAAAAGTTTACTTGAAGAAAACATTTCTATAGAGAAGTTGACCAAAGGAATCCATTTCTTAAAAAAATTGACCAAAAGTAGACATTTCTAATGAAAAGTTAACCACAGGAAGATATTTCTACAGTAAAGTTGTCTAAAAGAAGACATTTCTACAAAAAAAAGTTGACCAAAGGAAAACTAAAATTTGATAAAAGGAAGACGTTTCTATAGAAAAGTTGACTTAAGGAAAACATTTCTATAAAGAAGTTGACCAAAGGAATACATTTCTATAGAAGAGTTGATCAAAGGAATACATTTCTATAGAAAAGTTGACCTAAGGAAGGCATTTCTATAGAAAAGTTGACCAAAGGAGGACATTTCTATAGAAAAGTTGTCCAAAGGAAGACATTTCTATTGAAAAGATGACCAAAGAAAGAAATTTTTATAGAAAAGTTGACCAAAGGAAAAAATTGCTTTAGAAAAGTTGACCAAAGGAAGACATTTCTCTAGAAAAGTTGACCAAAGGAGGACATTTCTATAGAAAAGTTGTCCAAAGGAAGACATTTCTATTGAAAAGATGACCAAAGAAAGAAATTTTTATAGAAAAGTTGACCAAAGGAAAAAATTGCTTTAGAAAAGTTGACCAAAGGAACACATTTCTATAGAAAAGCTGACCTAAGGAAGACATTTCTATAGAAGAGTTGATCAAAGGAATACATTTCTATAGAAAAGTTGACCTAAGGAAAGCATTTCTATAGAAAAGTTGACCAAAGGAGGACATTTCTATAGAAAAGTTGTCCAAAGGAAGACATTTCCATTGAAAAGATGACCAAAGAAAGCAATTTTTATAGAAAAGTTGACCAAAGGAAAAAATTGCTTTAGAAAAGTTGACCAAAGGAAGACATTTCTCTAGAAAAGTTGACCAAAGGAAGAAATTTTTATAGAAAAGTTTGCCAAAGGAAGATATTTCTATAGAAAAGTTGACCTAAGGAAGCCATTTCTATAGAAATGTTGACCACAGGAAGACATTTCTATAGAAAAGTTGACCTAAGGAAAACAGTTCTATAGAAAAGTTGACCAAAGGAAGACATTTCTTATGAAAAGTTGACCAAAGGAAGACATCTCTTAGGAAAAGTGGGCCAAGGAAAGATATTTCTGTAGAAAACTTGACCAGAAAGAGACATTTCTATAGAAAATTTTACAAGTGGAAGACATTTTTACAGAAAAGTTGACCAAGGGCTGAAAATTCTTATAAGAAAATAGACAAAAGGAAGACGTTTCTATAGAAAGTTGACCAAAGGAAGACATTTCTACAGAAAACTTGACCAAAGGAAGACATTTCTATAAAAAAGTTGACCAAGGGAAGAAACTTTTATAGGAAAGATAACCAAAATAAGACATTTCTGAGGAAACGTTGACCAAATGAAGACATTTTCATGGAAAAGTTGATCAAAATAAGACATATATAGAGAAAAGCTGACCAAAGGAAGACATTACTTTAGAAAAGTTGACAAAAGGAAGATATTTTTATAGAAAAGTTGACCAAAGAAAGACATTTCCATAGAAAAGTTGACCAAATGAAGACATTTCTATAGGAAATTTGACCAAAAGAAGACATTTCTATAGAAAAGTTGACCAAAAGAAGACATTTCTAAAGAAAAGTTGACCATAGGAAGACATTTCTATAGAAAAGCTAACATTTATATAGAAAAGTTGACCAAAGGAAGGCATTTCTATAGAAAAGTTAACCAAAAGAAAGCACTTCTATAGAAATTTTGACCAAAGGAAGACATTTCTATTGAAAACTTGACCAAAGGAAGATATTTCTATAGAAAAGTTGACGTTAGGAAAACATTTCTATAGAAAAGTTGACGTTAGGTAGACATTTCTTTAGAAAACTTATATAGAAAACTTGACATTAGGAAGACATTTCTATATAAAAGTTGACGTTAGGAAGACATTTCTATAGAAAAGTTGACGTTAGGAAGACATTTCTATAGAAAAGTTGACGTTAGGAAGACATTTCTATAGAAAAGTTGACGTTATGAAGACATTTCTATAGAAAAGTTGACGTTAGGAAGACATTTCTATAGAAAAGTTGACGTTAGGAAGACATTTCTATAGAAAAGTTGACGTTAGGAAGACATTTCTATAGAAAAGTTGATGTTAGGAAGACATTTCTACAGAAAATTTGACGTTAGTAAGACATTTCTAAAGAAAAATTGTGGTTAGGAATACTTTTCATTAAGAAAAGGTACTTGTTTAACTCTACCTCATATCCTTCTCTACCTTTCATTTATGCACGTATTCAAGCATTTTATGCACATTTATTAAAACACTTGATACATGCAACTTGATCCTTGCAAATCCGAATTGGTTATAGGTTGAGCCTGAGGAGAGGTAGTAGGTGGATAGCCGGATGCTGAGGATGATGATGTTGCTAGAACTGCAATAAAACCAATCACAAAATAACCCCATTAATAAATATTGAAAAAGGAAGAAAAATGTTTGATGTTGATGCTTATAAACTCAAAGACTAGACAAATGATTGTGGTATTATGGACTTCGGGTACATAATAAGGCAAACATGGAATCTATGATTAGAATGAGAGACAGACATTAAGAGTCTAGGAATTGGAGTGTGCTACTTTTTTGGGTATAGAAAATTAAATTCAATTGTGTATGACAAGTTAATAATATTTTCGTTTAAAGCATAGTTAAGTGTTTCTGATTGTGTATGTGTTTCTAGGCTTACAGGCAACCGTATTTGTATTTGTGTGTAATCCTCTGTCAAAATTGTGAATTTTGAAATTTCTCTCTCCGACTGCGTAAAATATTTGATTGAACAATTCACAACAAAATGTTTTGTCTCTAAAGAGTCTTCAGTTGTTCAACTTGAATTGCAGTAGAATCTTTTTTTACTTTTAGAATTTTATTGAACATTTCCTCTAAAATTGTCCTTCTTGGTTTCTTAACTTACTATCTTCTTTGTTTCTTTACGCTTCATCTTTTATGCATTACATGGACGACTATTACTGTATCATACAAGTACTCATACCCCTTCAGACTTACATGAGATGTAACGAGATTTGTTGCTAGTGGTGGTGGTGAGGGATAAGGAAGGAGTTGGACATCGAATGAATTATTGATATCTGTGGTTGATTGTAGTGTCGCTGCATTAGAAATGGTGGCGACATTGTGGTGGTTTTTTAAGTATGAGATGATGTCATGAATTTTTAAAAAGAACTTCTAGGACTGTATAGAAAAAATGACGATAAGAAGTTTTTTTTCTACAGAAACAATGACAATAGAAAATTTCTACAGACAAAAACCAAATGAAGATTTTTCTATGCAAAAAAAAAAACTGATGAAAGTGAGATTTTCCTATATAGAGAAAATGACTTTTCCCATCGACAACTTTTCTATAGAAAACTCTTCCCAGCGACAATTCTTCTATAGAAAACTCTTCCCAGCGACAACTTTTCTATAGAAAACTCTTCCCAGCGACAAATTATCTATAGAAAACTCTTCCCAGCGACAACTTTTCACCAAAAACGTTTCTATAGAAAACTCTTCCCAGCGACAAATTTTCTATAGAAAACTCTTCCCTGCGACAAATTTTCTGTAGAAAACTCTTTCCACCGACAACTTTTCTATGGAAAACTCTTCGCACCGACAACTTTTCTATAGAAAACTCTTCCCACTGACAACTTTCTATAGAAAACTCTTCTCACCGAAAAGTTTTCTGTAGAAAACTCTTCTCACCGAAAAGTTTTCTGTAGAAAACTCTTCTCACCGAAAACTTTTCTATAGAAAACTCTTCTATAGAAAACACTTCCCACCGACAACTTTTCTATAGAAAACTCTTCCCACCGACAACTTTTCTATAGAAAACTCTTCCCACCGACAACTTTTCTATAGAAAACTCTTCCCACCGACAACTTTTCTATAGAAAACTCTTCCCACCGACAACTTTTCTATAGAAAACTCTTTCCACCGACAACTTTTCTATAGAAAACTCTTTCCGCCGACAACTTTTCTATAGAAAACTCTTCCCACTGACAACTTTTCTATAGAAAACTCTTCCCACCGACAACTTTTCTACAGAAAACTCTTCCCACCGACAACTTTTCTATAGAAAACTCTTCCCACTGACAACTTTTCTATAGAAAACTCTTCCCACCGACAACTTTTCTATAGAAAACTCTTCCCACCGACAACTTTTCTATAGAAAACTCTTCCCACCGACAACTTTTCTATAGAAAACTCTTCCCACCGAAAACTTTTCTATAGAAAACTCTTCCCACCGACAACTTTTCTATAGAAAACTCTTCCCACCGACAACTTTTCTATAGAAAACTCTTCCCACCGACAACTTTTCTATAGAAAACTCTTTCCGCCGACAACTTTTCTATAGAAAACTCTTTCCGCCGACAACTTTTCTATAGAAAACTTTTCCCACCGACAACTGGTGAGTCATCCAAAAGTTTCTAAGTCGTCTTAAGGCTGATGAGTCATTCTCAATTAACTACAGGCAAAGTTTTGTATAAAAAAGTTTTCTATATAGAAAAGTTTAAAGTCTGACGACTTTTCTATAAATATATTTAAAGTGTGAAGTTCTGGATCATTCATATACAACTTTTGCGAATTAGTTTTTCCTTCTGCCGTTTTACATGTGTGTCATTTATTTTTATGTACAAAAAATATAGGCCTAGAGTCTGCCATTTCTAAGGGAGGGAATGTTGAATGTTATAAAGAAAATCTATGGCAAGGAAAAATAAATTCAAGCACATGCTAAGAAATACTTAAGAAAATTTCTCACGTTTTTACTATAATTACGAATCAAAATACGTGACATGAGTAGCAAACAAATAAATAAATAAAACTTAGCATAAACTCAGGCGCTTGTACATACATTTTTATGTTTACGAATTTATGTATTTATGTTTGCATTTAAGTGTAACCAAATGTTGATGATGATGAAAATTAACAACTTCAATACAAAATCATATACATAATATATAGCCTACATTTAGGAGTAATCATAAAAATAAATATCGTTTCCTTTCGACACAGACGGAAGGAAGTAAAGGCGAAAACGTTATTTTCAACCTGACCCTATAAATTCCTAAAACACATGTCCTAAAAATCATTTATACTCTTACAAGTATTTATGGCATTTTAATACTGAGACGAGCGGAGAAGAAAAAAGAGTAAAATAAATATTATTTTTAGACTAAAGGTATGCTACAATATTTGTTATATCAAGGTTTATTAAAACCAACATAAAACAGACGGTTAATATAAATATTTATATTTATAGGCAGTTATTGCAGGATTTTTATGAATATTAACTGGAGGAGGAGAACATATTAAAATGAGTGTATTATATGGGTAATTTGTGATTTTTATTATAATATTTATAATACGATCACAGTGAGGAAGCGACTGACGGAGATGGAAATAAAAACAGATTAATGAATCATTAAGAAAATGATGACACAGGTTAATAAATGGTTAATGGAGTATGTAAAAGTTTATTTATGAGTATAAATTTTCTGGCAACAATTTATAAATTGAAGCTGGAGGATCTTGTTCGACAAAACATAGAAAACTTTGCCTATCGTCATTATTTCTCTATAAAAAAAATTATCCACTATCTTCAACTTTTCTATAGAAATTTCTTTCAACTTTTCTAAAGAAATGTCTTCCTATCGTCAACTTTCAACTGTCTTCCTTTCGCTAACTCTTCTAAAGAAGTACCTTAATATCGCCAACTTTTTTATAGAAATGTCTTATTATCTTTAACTTTTCTATAGAAATGTCTACCTGTCGTCAACTTTCCTATAAAAATGTCTTCCTAATGTCAACTTTTCTAAGGAAATGTCTTCCAGTAGTCAACTTTTCTAAAGAAATGCCATCCTGTCTTCAACTTTTAAAAAGCAATGTCTTTCTTACTTCAACTTTTCTAAAGAAATGTCTTCCAATCGTCAACATTTCTATATACATGTCTTCCTTTGGTCATCTTTTCTATAGAAATGTCTTGCTTTGTTCAACTTTTCTATAGAAATGTCTTCCTTTGGTCAACTTTACTATAGAAATATCTTTCTTTGGTCAATTTTTCTATATAAATGTCTTTGTTTGGTCAACTTGTCTATATAAATGTATCTCTTTGGTCAACTTTGCTATATAAATGTCATCCTGTCGTCAACTTTTCTACAGAAATACTTTCTTTTGGCCAACTTTTCTATAGAAATGTCTTCTTTTGATCAACTTCTTTATATAAATGTATTTCTTCTATTTTCTTTGGAAATGTCTTTCTTTGGTTAACTTTTCTTTAGCAATGTCTTCCTTTGGTCAACTTTTCTATGGAAATGTCTTTCTTTGGTCAACTTTTCTATAGAAATGTCTTCTTTTTGTCAACTTTTCTATAGAAATGTCTTTCTTTGGTCAACTTTTCTATAGAAATGTCTTCCTTTGGTCAATTTTTCTATAAAAAGTCTTCCTTTGATCAACTTTTCTGTAGAAGTGCATTCCTGTCGTCAACTTTTCTATAGAAATGTCTTTCTATCGTCAACTTTTCTATGGAAATGTCTTCCTGTCGTCAACTTTTCTATGGAAATGTCTTCCTGTCGTCAACTTTTCTATAGAAATGTCTTCCTGTCGTCAACTTTTCTATAGAAATGTCTTCCTGTCGGTAACTTTTCTATGGAAATGTCTTCCTGTCGTCAACTTTTCTATAGAAATGTCTTCCTGTCGTCAACTTTTCTATAGAAATGTCTTCCTGTCGTCAACTTTTCTATAGAAATGTCTTCCTGTCGTCAACTTTTCTATAGAAACGTCTTCCTGTCGTCAACTTTTCTATAGAAATGTCTTCCTGTCGTCAACTTTTCTATAGAAATGTCTTCCTGTCGTCAACTTTTCTATAGAAATGTCTTCCTGTCGTCAACTTTTCTATAGAAATGTCTTCCTGTCGTCAACTTTTCTATAGAAATGTCTTCCTGTCGTCAACTTTTCTATAGAAATGTCTTCCTGTCGTCAACTTTTCTATAGAAATGTCTTCCTGTCGTCAACTTTTCTATAGAAATGTCTTCCTGTCGTCAACTTTTCTATAGAAATTTCTTCCTGTCGTCAACTTTTCTATAGAAATGTCTTCCTGTCGTCAACTTTTCTATAGAAATGTCTTCCTGTCGTCAACTTTTCTATAGAAATGTCTTCCTGTCGTCAACTTTTCTATAGAAATGTCTTCCTGTCGTCAACTTTTCTATAGAAATGTCTTCCTGTCGTCAACTTTTCTATAGAAATGTCTTCCTGTCGTCAACTTTTCTATAGAAATGTCTTCCTGTCGTCAACTTTTCTATAGAAATGTCTTCCTGTCGTCAACTTTTCTATAGAAATGTCTTCCTGTCGTCAACTTTTCTATAGAAATGTCTTCCTGTCGTCAACTTTTCTATAGAAATGTCTTCCTGTCGTCAACTTTTCTATAGAAATGTCTTCCTGTCGTCAACTTTTCTATAGAAATGTCTTCCTGTCGTCAACTTTTCTATAGAAATGTCTTCCTGTCGTCAACTTTTCTATAGAAATGTCTTCCTGTCGTCAACATTTCTATAGAAATGTCTTCCTGTCGTCAACTTTTCTATAGAAATGTCTTCCTGTCGTCAACTTTTCTATAGAAATGTCTTCCTGTCGTCAACTTTTCTATAGAAATGTCTTCCTGTCGTCAACTTTTCTATAGAAATGTCTTCCTGTCGTCAACTTTTCTATAGAAATGTCTTCCTGTCGTCAACTTTTCTATAGAAATGTCTTCCTGTCGTCAACTTTTCTATAGAAATGTCTTCCTGTCGTCAACTTTTCTATAGAAATGTCTTCCTGTCGTCAACTTTTCTATAGAAATGTCTTCCTGTCGTCAACTTTTCTATAGAAATGTCTTCCTGTCGTCAACTTTTCTATAGAAATGTATTCCTGTCGTCAACTTTTCTATAGAAATGTCTTCCTGTCGTCAACTTTTCTATAGAAATGTCTTCCTGTCGTCAACTTTTCTATAGAAATGTCTTCCTGTCGTCAACTTTTCTATAGAAATGTCTTCCTATCGCCAACTTTTCTATATGTCTTCATATCGTCAACTTTTCTATAGAAATTTCTTCCTTTGGTCAACTTTTCTATAGAAATGTCTTCCTGCCGTCATTCTTTCTATAAAATTTCTTCGTGTCATCATTTTTGTATAGAAAATGTGTGCCTATCCTTTAGGCGTATATGGAGTATATATAAACCCATCGATTTATTTTGAGTGTTGCAAGCACTAGAAATTTGTATTTATCTTCCTTTTTTTATCACTGTATCTATAAAAAAAAGATATTTTGAGTGTTTATTACTTATCATTTCCATGATAATGATAAGCTCTTAAATTTAACAAAATAAACCCGTGTATTGGAAGTGGCTATTATATAAAGCAACACTTACTTTTGATTGGTGAGCCTATAAATATACTACAGTATTATTTTATGATCTGTTATTAAGTTTTTAGCTCGACCCTTCAGAGTCTGGCTGTCAGTTTTCATTAGCGCTCTTTTTATGGATGAACAAATTTATTGAAAGCCGAAATGAAAAGAGTAAATCATCGGTATCAATGTAATGAGAGATAAAAAGACATATAAATTTATATTTTAATATGAAGCAGATTTTTAGTAGAAATTGTTGTTTCAAAAGCAGATTTTTAGTAGAAATTTTTATTTCAAAATTTATTGAACAAATAAATAAGAATAATCAAAAATAGGAAAAATAAAAAGGCGATAAATGAGATGAGGATTTATTGATGATTTTTAAGATTAGCAGGGTTTAAGGGGCTTTAGAATATATTTTTTTAAACAAAGTAGTTATTGGAGCCCTAAAATTAGGCTTTAAGCGTATGAGAATTATGAACCTGAAAATATGCTTTTTATTTCCTAAACGTGTTGCTTTGAGACTTGTTTTAATTTTATTAAATTTATGTATAAAATGTTTTATTTAAAAGCCCCTTTAATAACAATATTGCTAAAGTTTAACGTTGTTTGCTCTTCTAAAGCCGACAAGTATGCAACAATTATGTAAATATTACCCCAAACTTGTTGTGTCTGGTAAACAAGTAAAAGCCAACAAAGTCATGGTCATAAACTCTGAACAGGTAGTCTACATACTCTTCTCGCTTATGCTAGAAACTTCATTACATTTCTCCTTCTGCCTGTCACTTTAAACACAGACATAGCAAATATTTGTCTGTTTATTTTACTACAGCATACTTTAAGGTTAAATAATCAAACAAACTCTCTGCAAACATTAAAATTTGCTGGATTTTTTCAAGCATTTGTTGTTGGTATACATTTTAAGTTTTCGCTTAACTGCAGACACGCTCACAAAAATGTCAAAATATATATAAAAATTTCCCAAAAAAAAGAGTGGAAAAACTTTTTCAAACAATAGCACAAAATTAATATATAAAAGAAATAAAGTCATGTCTGACTATTTGTTAAACACTGACTGAGTAACTGTCACAGCATGTCAATTTCAATTTGACATTTATTGTGGAGAAAAATATTTAATGCGGACACATTTGCACTTGTGGTAGTGGTCCATATAGACCTGCTGTGGTAGAGGTTGGCCAAATTTTCAAGCAAGGGGTTGAAGCTTTAATAAGCTTCAACAAATATTTTCACTTTTACTTCAACATCAGTTCAGAATTATTTATGTATTAAATTCAAACACGTTTCACTCGAATACAAATAAATGCTCATACTCATCAACTACTGGTTGCTTTTCCGTTCTGGTTCCAAATAATTGTCCAAATAATTGTATCTGACTTTGCTGACTGCCATAGCATTAACTTCATCATGCTCGAGCAAATATAATGCATCCTGGAAGAAAAACTTACCGATATAATGTGAGGGTGAGTAAAAAATTTTAAGACTTATAGTATAATCGTAAAAGGGGTCAATATTACACCAATACTTTACATTATATTAAAAGCTACTTTGTAGAGCTTTTGTATTTATCTCCTGCCCTAAGTTTTATTAATAGTGTCTTGGATGATTTTGTCTTCGCATGTTCATATCAACTTTTCTATAGTAATGTCTTCCTATCGTCAACTTTTCTATAGAAATGTATTCCAATCGTCAACTTTTCTATAGAAATGTCTTCCTATCGTCAACTTTTCTCTAGAAATGTCTTCCTATCGTCAACTTTTCTCTAGAAATGTCTTCCTATCGTCAACTTTTCTATAGAAATTTCTTCCTATCGTCTACTTTTCTATAGAAATGACTTCCTATCGTCAACTTTTCTATAGAAATGTCTTCCTATCATCAACTTTTCTATAGAAATGTCATCCTATCGTCAACTTTTCTATAGAAATGTCTTCCTATCGTCAACTTTTCTGTAGAAATGTCTTCCTATCGTCAACTTTTCTATAGAAATGTCTTTCTATCGTCAACTTTTCTATAGAAATTTCTTCCTATCGTTAACTTTTCTATAGAAATGTCTTCCTGTCGTCAACTTGTCTATAGAAATGTCTTCCTATTGCCAACTTTTCTGTAGAAATGTCTTCCTATCGCCAACTTTTCTATAGAAATGTCTTCCTATCGTCAACTTTTCTATACAAATTACTTCTTATCGTCCACTTTTCTTTAGAAATGTCTTCCTATAGTCCACTTTTCTTTAGAAATATCTTCCTATCGTCAACTTTTCTATTGAAATGTCTTCCTATAGTCAACTTTTCCATAGAAATGTCTTCCTATCGTCAACTTTTCTATAGAAATGTCTTCCTATCGTCAACTTTTCTATAGAAATTTCTTCCTATCGTCAACTTTTCTATAGAAATGTCTTCCTATCGCCAACTTTTCTAAAGAAATGTCCTCCTATCGTCAACTTTTCTCTAGAAATGTCTTCCTATCGTCAACTTTTCTATAGAAATGTCTTCCTATCGTCAACTTTTCTATAGAAATGTCTTCCTATCGTCAACTTTTCTATAGAAATGTCTTCCTATCGTCAACTTTTCTATAAAAATGTCTTCCTATCGTCAACTTTTCTATAAAAATGTCTTCCTATCGTCAACTTTTCTATAGAAATGTCTTCCGATCGTCAACTTTTCTATAGAAATGTCTTCCTATCGTCAACTTTTCTATAGAAATGTCTTCCTATCGTCAACTTTTCTATAGAAATGTCTTCCTATCGTCAACTTTTCTATAGAAATGTCTTCCTATCGTCAACTTTTCTATAGAAATGTCTTCCTATCGTCAACTTTTCTATAGAAATGTCTTCATATCGTCAACTTTTCTATAGAAATGTCTTCCTATCGTCAACTTTTCTATAGAAATGTCTTCCTATCGTCAATTTTTCTATAGAAATGTCTTCCTATCGTCAACTTTTCTATAGAAATGTCTTCCTATCGTCAACTTTTCTATAGAAATGTCTTCCTATCGTCAACTTTTCTATAGAAATGTCTTCCTATCGTCAACTTTTCTATAGAAATGTCTTCCTATCGTCAACTTTTCTATAGAAATGTCTTCCTATCGTCAACTTTTCTATAGAAATGTCTTCCTATCGTCAACTTTTCTATAGAAATGTCTTCCTATCGTCAACTTTTCTATAGAAATGTCTTCCTATCGTCAACTTTTCTATAGAAATGTCTTCCTATCGTCAACTTTTCTATAGAAATGTCTTCCTATCGTCAACTTTTCTATAGAAATGTCTTCCTATCGTCAACTTTTCTATAGAAATGTCTCCCTATCGTCATCTTTTCTCTAGAAATGTCTTCCTATCGTCAACTTTTGTATAGAAATGTTTTCCTATCGTCAACTTTTCTATAGAAATTTCTTCGTATCGTCAACTGTTCTATAGAAATGACTTCCTATTGTCAACTTTTCTATAGAAATGTCTTCGTATCGTCAACTTTTCTATAGAAATGTCTTCCTTTCGTCAACTTTTCTATAGAAATGTCTTCCTATCGCCAACTTTTCTATAGAAATATCCTCCTATCGCCAACTTTTCTATAGAAATGTCTTCCTATCGTCAACTTTTCTATAGAAATGTCTTCCTATCGTCGACTTTTCTGTAGAAATGTCTTCCTATCGTCAACTTTTCTATAGCAAAATCTTCCTATCGTCAACTTTTCTATAGGAATATCTTCCTATCGTCGACTTTTCTGTAGATATTTCTTCCTATCGTCAACTTTTCTATAGCAAAGTCTTCCTGTCGTCAAATTTTCTATAGAAATATCTTCCTATCGTCAATTTTTCTATAGAAATGTCTTCCTATCGTCAACTTTTCTATAGAAATGTCTTCGTATCGTCAACTTTTCTATAGAAATGTCTTCATATCGCCAACTTTTCTATAGAAATATCTTCCTATCGTCAACTTTTCTATAGAAATATCTTCCTATCGTCAACTTTTCTATAGAAATATCTTCCTATCGTCAACTTTTCTATAGAAATGTCTTCCTATCGTCAACTTTTCTATAGAAATATCTTCCTATCGTCAACTTTTCTATAGAAATATCTTCCTATCGTCAACTTTTCTATAGAAATATCTTCCTATCGTCAACTTTTCTATAGAAATATCTTCCTATCGTCAACTTTTCTATAGAAATGTCTTCCTATCGTCAACCTTTCTATAGAAATGTCTTCCTATCGTCAACTTTTCTATAGAAATGTCTTCCTATCGTCAACTTTTCTATAGAAATGTCTTCCTATCGCCAACTTTTCTATAGAAATGTCTTCCTATCGTCAACTTTTCTATAGAAATGTCTTCCTATCGTAGACTTTTCTATAGAAATGTCTTCCTATCATCAACTTTTCTATAGAAATGTCTTCCTATCATCAACTTTTCTATAGAAATGGGTTCCTATCGTCAAATTTTCTATAGAAATGTCTTCCTATCGTCAATTTTTCTATAGAAATGTCTTCCCATCGATAACTTTTCTACAGAAATATTTTCCCATCGTCATCCTAATATCTTTTAATTTTGTCTTGCATGATTTTGTTTTCGCATGTCTAGGCACGACTGCTTATTGCCCTTAATAATTGCGGTAAAAAATGTTTTCTTTAGTTAATAAAAAGTTTTTCTTTTATTTCAGATTTGTTTAATTATAGGAAGCCCTATTAAAATATGGTTCTGTGTAGTTATATGGCTGTAAATATTAAAAGAATTTAAATCCATTTGACTGTTATAATTAATAGTTAGATGAGCAGGAGGACTAAATCTGAACATTGTCCAAGGCAAAAGTCTAGCCCAGTAGTGGGCAGCAAAATAAGATATTACATGTATGATAACAGCAATGACAGAAAAGCAGAAATGGTGCCCTTCGCTGGTCTAGACCAACGCCACAGGGTACGGTGAGATGGTTTGAAAATTGAATGGAAATAAGTCGGTAAATTCTAAATCGTTGGGAGGATTTAAAAAAAAAAAAAAACATTTATATGGATGTAGTAGAAGTTTTGAAGAGCTTAAGTTTTTAACCTAAAATCATAAATCATTTAAGACGATATATAATTGTCATTTTCCACCGATTTGAAAAATCATACTATACAACAAATTTAAAGATCAAGATCTACAAAAAATGCCATCTCTTACGGTTTTAAAGATATTTGACTTCAAAAACTAACATTTTCAATTTTTATCCCATACTGCGCCGATTTTTTTATTAATATCTGATCTATATTCATACCGATTTTCTTGATTTGAAGTTTTTTAAAAACTTGAAGTTAATATTTAAAAACAAGTAAGAGTGTTATATTAAGTTGTACGAGAGTGCAACTAATTCAAAATGTTGACCACATGTGGTATTGTTGGTAATATATTTGACTAAATTCGGTTGCAGTGGTATAGTTACTATAGTTCAATATTTAAGAGTATCTAAGTGGTTTCCCAAGTATTTACCTTGGACAAAATTCTGTTCCATAACCGAATATAGTTTTACATTAATAATATGTTTCGTTGTGCCATAAACATGTTGATAGCAACACGGCAGGTTCATATATTTTGTTAGGGGTTCCTAATGCATCTACCATGTATAAAGTCTGGACCTTACATTCATTGATAGCTATCTAATTTTGTAGATGCAATCTTAATATACTTAATGTACCTCCAAATCTTTTTGATTGTAGATATAAAAAGGGGATGTTATATATATAAGAACTATAGCCAAATGTTGACCGATTGTTACAAAATTTAATATATTGACTGGTATTAATATAAAGATTATTATATTATTATATTAGTGCAAAATTTAGTGGCCATAGCTGAAATAGTTTATAATTTAATAGCTTTTAACTGGCGTTTGTGGCATTTAAGTGGTTACCGGGAGCGTTTTTTATATGAAGGCTATGGTCAAAAATGGACCGATTCCTATAAAATTTGACATACTGACCAATAGTTGCATAAAACTTCTCTGTTCTAAATTTAGTAATCATCGATTTTACAATTTTATTAAATTTATGAGCACAAATGTGATTCCCGGGGCAGGGTTATATGGGAGCTCTAACGAAATGTGAACCGATTTTATCCATTTTAAGCACACAATTTCTATAACATATCGGAAATACTTTTGCTAAATTTTGTCTCTCTAGCTCTTGTAGTTAAGGAGCTATTGCGATTTTCTCTGACGGTAAGACGGACATAAACCATCTTTTCTTTTTGTATTTTTGTGTTTCCGTAAGTTTATTATATGGGAGCTATGGTCAAATGGTGATCGATTGTGACAGAATTTTGCACACTAGTTGGCATTGACATATGGTTATATCTGTTATAGTTTTATCACATTTAAGTTTTATTGGCATTTAAGTGTATTTTAGGTGGAATTTAGGCTGTTTCCGTAAGTTTTTTGTATGGGAGCTATGACTAAATATGAACCGATTTTGATGAAATTGCATGTGCTGCCTAGCGCTTATGCAAAACTTTTATATACCAAATTTTATCATCATAGCTATTATAGTTTGTTATTTATTATCAAATAAGCGATGAGCGTAGGCGAGGTTATACGGGAGCTATGATCAAATGTTAACCGATTTTGCCCGATTTTAATACCAAAATTTTCTCAGAGATAAAGAATGTTTTTACTAAGTTTTAGTGAGCTAGCTCCTTTCGTTTAGGCGTTATCGTGATTTCAACTGTCAGATAGACGGACAGACAGACAGAGAGACAGAGAGACAGATAGACAGATAGACAGACAGACAGACAGACAGACAGACAGACAGACAGACACATAGATAGACAGACACATAGACAGACAGACAGACAGACAGACAGACAGACAGACAGACAGACAGACAGACAGACAGACAGACAGACAGACAGACAGATAGACAGATAGACTGACAGACAGACAGACAGACAGACACATAGATAGACAGACACATAGACAGACAGACAGACAGACAGATAGACAGACAGACAGACAGACAGACAGACAGACAGACAGACAGACAGACAGACAGACAGACAGACAGACAGACAAACAGACAGACAGACAGACAGACAGACATCGGACAATCGTCTTAGAATTTCATAAGGATTCAGAATATACTTCAATTTTGGTTTTTGAGCCAATATTAAGGAAATTACAAACGAAATGACAATCTCAATATACCGCCCAAAAAATGTATGGAGTGCAATTTCTTTTTTATATTATAGAGTCTAAAATGGAACTCAGCACCATATTTCTATTCGTTACAGACATCAGCACAACTCCACCTATTAAGGTAAAGGGTATAATTACAAAAATTAAAGTTGCCGCGGCTGGGACTCAAACCCAGGCTGGATATGATATGTTATGCTTAGTAGTCGACGTGATGAATACATTTACTGGAACATATTGACATTCTACTGACTATAAAATGCCTACTTTTCCTTTTTTGCAGACATTATTGGTAATAATGATATATTATTTTAATAATTTTCGCTCAGCTGTTATTTAAGAACATTTTGGATCCATCGCTTAAGATTAATTTGATACAAATTTGTTTAATAAATTCTAGATGAGGAGATTTTTCATTAAATAAAAAAGATTTTTTCCCCAATTTTTTGTTTGAATGTTTCAATATTTCTACATGCCTTCGTTAAAATTAATTGCGAGGAAATGTGTATCAATAAAGTTTCCTTCCTAGATATTTCAATCGATAGAGTCTATATTAAACTCAGTTAGATAAACAGTAAGGGGATTCAGGTTGTCAAGCAATGAAGCTAGAAATAATAAAGTATTAGATTGCATGATTCTGCTTGTTGTCGTGAATACCCTTAATATCAATAATACCTCCATATATAATTCATACATCATAATTTTCCGATGCCTTTGCCTATAATAGACTTTTGTTATTAATATCCTGCCCCTCTTCCAAATTATCATTCCATATTTTTTCAATTCTATTCTTATTTCCTCCATTAGCATTTCGTCTTGCGCGTGTTGCGTCAAGTCAATACACAAATTCCAACCAATATGTCCTTTGTCCTTCGCACAAAAGGATGTAAACGGCTCAATGAAAAGATGTTGTATTTGCTGTATCTTTATTAGACTCATACAAATTGTTCATTGAACAGGAAGTTATTATTTAAGTAAATCGTATTTATAGTCAATATCTGTTTCAGTACAAGTAAAAATTTTCAATTTCGTTTCAAGGGTTCGTTGTCGGTCGCTATTTTGTATTAGAACTTGATTTAATACAAAACTCAAGTAGAGCAACAAAAGAAAGAAGTTTATTTTAATACATACTAATATTTTGAGCCTTCTTTGTTCGATTATTGAAATAGGCAATTCCTTGGGGGAAATAGAAAAGGATAATAAGTCTGAAGGCAACAGGAGAAGGAGGACTATACATATATGCTTCCCATCTTAGTTTTAACTATCACTCCTTTTTCCCCCGAGACATACCTGTATCTTAAGCAATAGAAAAATATTTCTAACGAAAATTTTTCTATAGAAAAATATTTCTAACGAAAATTTTTCTATAGAAAAATATTTATAACGAAAATTTTTCTATAGAAAAATATTTCTAACGAAAATTTTTCTATAGAAAAATATTTCTAACGAAAATTTTTCTATAGAAAAATATTTCTAACGAAAATTTTTCTATAGAAAAATATTTCTAACGAAAAGTTTTCTATAGAAAAATATTTCTAACGAAAATTTTTCTATAGAAAAATATTTCTAACGAAAATTTTTCTATAGAAAAATATTTCTAACGAAAATTTTTCTTTAAGAAAAATATTTCTAACGAAAATTTTTCTATAGAAAAATATTTCTAAGGAAAATTTTTCTATAGAAAAATATTTCTAATGAAAATTTTTCTTTACGAAAAATATTTCTAACGAAAATTTTTCTTTAAGAAAAATATTTCTAACGAAAATTTTTCTTTAAGAAAAATATTTCTAACGAAAATTTTTCTTTAAGAAAAATATTTCTAACGAAAATTTTTCTTTAAGAAAAATATTTCTAACGAAAATTTTTCTTTAAGAAAAATATTTCTAACGAAAATTTTTCTTTAAGAAAAATATTTCTAACGAAAATTTTTCTTTAAGAAAAATATTTCTAACGAAAATTTTTCTTTAAGAAAAATATTTCTAACGAAAATTTTTCTTTAAGAAAAATATTTCTAACGAAAATTTTTCTTTAAGAAAAATATTTCTAACGAAAATTTTTCTTTAAGAAAAATATTTCTAAGGAAAATTTTTCCTTAAGAAAAATATTTCTAAGGAGAATTTTCTTTAAGAAAAATATTTCTAACGAAAATTTTTCTTTAAGAAAAATATTTCTAACGAAAATTTTTCTTTAAGAAAAATATTTCTAACGAAAATTTTTCTTTAAGAAAATATTTCTAACGAAAATTTTTCTTAAGAAAAATATTCCTAACGAAAATTTTTCTTTAAGAAAAATATTTCTAACGAAAATTTTTCTTAAAGAAAAATATTTCTAATGAAAATTTTTCTATAGAAAAATATTTCTAACGGAAATTTTTCTTTAAGAAAAATATTTCTAACGAAAATTTTTCTTTAAGAAAAATATTTCTAAGGAAAATTTTTCTTTAAGAAAAATATTTCTAAGGAGAATTTTCTTTAAGAAAAATATTTCTAACGAAAATTTTTCTTTAAGAAAAATATTTCTAACAAAAATTTTTCTTTAAGAAAAATATTTCTAACGAAAATTTTTCTTTAAGAAAAATATTTCTAAAGAAAATTTTTCTTTAAGAAAAATATTTCTAAGGAAAATTTTTCTGTTAGAAAAATATTTCTAACGAAAATTTTTCTTTAAGAAAAATATTTCTAACAAATATTTTTCTTTAAGAAAAATATTTCTAACGAAAATTTTTCTTTAAGAAAAATATTTGTAACGAAAATTTTTCTTTAAGAAAAATATTTCAAACGAGAATTTTTCTTTAAGAAAAATATTTCTAACGAATATTTTTCTTTAAGAAAAATATTTCTAACGAAAATTTTTCTTTAAGAGAAATATTTCTAACGAATATTTTTCTTTAAGAAAAATATTTCTAACGAAAATTTTTCTAAAGAAAAATATTTCTAACGAAAATTTTTCTATAGAAAAATATTTCTAACGAAAATTTTTCTTTAAGAAAAATATTTCTAACGAAAATTTTTCTTTAAGAAAAATATTTCTAACGAAAATTTTTCTTTAAGAAAAATATTTCTAACGAAAATTTTTCTTTAAGAAAAATATTTCTAACGAAAATTTTTCTTTAAGAAAAATATTTCTAACGAAAATTTTTCTTTAAGAAA
This sequence comes from Stomorhina lunata, assembly GCA_933228675.1. Classification (NCBI taxonomy): domain Eukaryota; kingdom Metazoa; phylum Arthropoda; class Insecta; order Diptera; family Rhiniidae; genus Stomorhina; species Stomorhina lunata. The sequence goes on from OW121743.1 coordinate 18,062,795, forward strand.
AATATTTCTAACGAAAATTTTTCTTTAAGAAAAATATTTCTAACGAAAATTTTTCTTTAAGAAAAATATTTCTAACGAAAATTTTTCTTTAAGAAAAATATTTGTAACGAAAATTTTTCTTTAAGAAAAATATTTCTAACGAAAATTTTTCTTTAAGAAAAATATTTCTAACGAAAATGTTTCTTTAAGAAAAATATTTCTAACGAAAATTTTTCTTTAAGAAAAATATTTCTAAGGAAAATTTTTCTTTAAGAAAAATATTTCTAACGAAAATTTTTCTTTAAGAAAAATATTTATAACGAAAATTTTTCTTTAAGAAAAATATTTCTAACAAAAATTTTTCTTTAAGAAAAATATTTCTAAGGAAAATTTTTCTTTAAGAAAAATATTTCTAAGGAGAATTTTCTTTAAGAAAAATATTTCTAACGAAAATTTTTCTTTAAGAAAAATATTTCTAACGAAAATTTTTCTTTAAGAAAAATATTTCTAACGAAAATTTTTCTTTAAGAAAAATATTTCTAACGAAAATTTTTCTTTAAGAAAAATATTTCTAACGAAAATTTTTCTTTAAGAAAAATATTTCTAACGAAAATTTTTCTTTAAGAAAAATATTTCTAACGAAAATTTTTCTTTAAGAAAAATATTTCTAACGAAAATTTTTCTTTAAGAAAAATATTTGTAACGAAAATTTTTTTATAGAAAAATATTTCAAACGAAAATTTTTCTATAGAAAAATATTTCTATCGAAAAAAAATATTGTTCTTTAAAATAATTAAATCACTAAAAAATATCATCAACATTTTTAGAAATTTTTGTGTCCTTGATAGCAAATCCTCGTGTATGCTTTTCAATCTTACAATAAAAGTAAATCTATTTAACATTCATCTTAACATTTTCTATATAAATAATTTACTTGTATTGTCATACATTTTCTTCTTTTTGTTGTTATTTAATGAAGAATTTTGCCCTAATAAACCTTAATTTCAATTTAAATTAGATCACATGTCATTTGCTGCTGTCACGTTGACAGTACGTGTTTTTCTTCTTCTTACATCACAATTTGTATTAACAACATTTTCTTTATTTTAGGCTTAAGTTTTTAGACTTGCTTCTTTTCTCGTTATTGTTTTTGGTCTTCATTTCTGGATTTTTCTGAAAGAATGTTTTATTTAGTTTTAATTTTCAACTCAAACATGTGTTGAGAATATTAAAAAAACCAAGAATGTTTATATAAATATTAAAAGTCTCCAGCTCTGACAAATCAAACAGGAAGAAACTTTGGGATTTGACATTAGGCATAATGACATAAGGTTGAGGTGGCCAGGTTTGAAGGCAAAAGTCATACTTAATAATAATTTTCATAAACTTCAAATAATTCTTGTTATAAAGTCTAAGAACTTAAATCAAACGTGCTTTCTTAACTTATTAATGCTCCCTAAGCCTTTTCTCAAGCTCATCTCTAAGGGCCTCCTTACTCATCCCTGCACTCATACACTTTTTCCTCCAACTTGTGTTGATGACTTTAACACATGTAGCTGTCAAAAAAAAACCTTTTGAAAATTGTTCCCAAACTTTTCTTTAATATTTTTTTTTTTATCTGTAAGGAAAAACTTTAAAGGAAACATATGGCTTCACAGGAATCTCTTTTGTGTATATAAAGAAAATTATAAAGTAATTAACAAAAACAGCCTGAAGACAAGGAATCAGAGAGTTCTCAAAGTTTTCTTGGAATAAAAATTCAAAACATTTGATTTCGGCTTGATATGAGTGCAAATACAAGATATGAAAGGAAAATAGTACAAAATGTTCAAGATATTTTTGAAGGAATAAAAATAGACTGGGAGAAATATTTAGGTATTAACTATCAAAAGTCATATGTAGCTTGTGGAAAATTAGAGAATATTAAGAGCACAGACTCTATAATATAAAGTTATTGCACTTCATACATTTTTTTTCTATCAAAAGTGAAACTTAAGTGAAACATACATCTCATAAGCACGTGTATGTGCCTTAGCTTTCTCTCATTGAATAATCGTCTCCATTAGTTTTTTCAGTATATACTAAAAGCGGTATACTCTCTTTTTGATGGGACTTTTCAAATGGACCATACGGCAAATCAATGTATGGAAGTGGAACTTCCTTATATTACGGAGTCTTTGTTGAAAGCTTTGGAATATTAAAGAGAACTTTATTTCAAATAGTCAAAGACAAAAATCAATGAAGTAGTTTTGGAGTTAGAGCAATTTTCAATGAAAACGGACCTAAGGATGCACCAAACATTTTTTTGTAAACAAAGAAATTTTAAAACTAGGCATGGTTTATAATTAAATTATTTGTAAGTACTAAATAGTTCAGTTTTATTAAAATATGTTCAAATTTACTTAGTTTTTTTTTTTCATGTTAGAAAATGGTAAATTTTTCTCATGTCGCGACATGTCGGTTTCAAAAATAATTTTTTAATTTTTTGAAAATTTTGTATAACAATTATTGAAACTTAAGAAATCGCTTATTGGTATATGAAAACAGACAAATGACAAAATAAAACTCAAAAAAGTTGATGCCGATATCTTGAACCGTTTTGTCGTACCTGCGGTTTGAAATTGAAGAATTTCATGAAAATGAGAATTATTGGTCATAATTTAAGTATTTGAAATTTACTTGTATTAAAAATTAATATAAAGCAAGTAAGAAAGTGCTATAGTCGGTCAAGCCCGACCATACGATACCCTTCACAACTAAGGCCAAAGGTGTTCTTTTTCATAAATAAAGACAAATATTTGGTAAATTTTGCCATCATACAAACATTTGCTCAAAAATTATGTATTTAAGCTTTTTCCGTCATTTGGACTTATATCAAAGCAAGGGTCAAATGTACATTATTATCGATTATCTCGAAATTTGGTAAATTGATTACAGTTGTTACAAAAATTATGTACGCAAAAAATAAACTTAAAAATCTTATTATCTTCAGACTTACGAGAGTTTTAGTGATTTTTGCCTAATTTAGTGCGTTTCGATAGAAGAGTTTGTAGGGGCGCTATGGTCGAATGTGAACCGATTTCAACGAAATTTGGTACATTGTTTTAAGTATATATAGGCAGTATTTGTTTTGAATCTCATGAAAAAATATCGATATTTGTGGCCAATATATCAACTCCGGGAAGTGGGACATATGGGACTTCCATATGTCCCATAATGGGAGGTAATAAATAAATAATCGACCGATTTTGACGATTTTCAATAGCCGTGGTCCCATTATCAATAAAAAATGACCTGTGCCAAATTTTATCAAATTATCTTAAGATTTGCGACCTGTACTTTGATTACATATTTTACATGGGGGTCCAACCAGACGGACGGACTGACATCGCTCAATCGACTCAGAAAGTGAATCGAAGCCTATTGGTATACTAAAAGGTGGGTCTAAGACAAATATTTCTACGCGTTACATACATCAGCATCATCATACATCATCAAACTTATAATACCCCTACCATCTATGGTGGTGAAGGGTATAATGATAACGAATATTTAAAATGGAAAATTTTCATTAGAAAAATTTTCTATAGAAAAATTTTCATTAGAAAAATTTTTTTATAGAAAAATTTTCATTAGAAAAATTTTTCTATAGAAAAATTTTCATTAGAAAAATTTTTCTATAGAAAAATTTTCATTAGAAAAATTTTTCTATAGAAAAATTTTCATTAGAAAAATTTTTCTATAGAAAAATTTTCATTAGAAAAATTTTTCTATAGAAAAATTTTCATTAGAAAAATTTTTCTATAGAAAAATTTTCATTAGAAAAATTTTTCTATAGAAAAATTTTCATTAGAAAAATTTTTCTATAGAAAAATTTTCATTAGAAAAATTTTTCTATAGAAAAATTTTCATTAGAAAAATTTTTCTATAGAAAAATTTTCATTAGAAAAATTTTTCTATAGAAAAATTTTCATTAGAAAAATTTTTCTATAGAAAAATTTTCATTAGAAAAAATTTTTTTTTTGGAAAAATTTTCTTTAGAAAAATTTTTCTATAGAAAAATTTTCATTAGAAAAATTTTTCTATAGAAAAATTTTCATTAGAAAAATTTTTCTATAGAAAAATTTTCATTAGAAAAATTTTTCTATAGAAAAATTTTCATTAGAAAAATTTTTCTATAGAAAAATTTTCATTAGAAAAATTTTTCTATAGAAAAATTTTCATTAGAAAAATTTTTCTTCAGAAAAATTTTCATTAGAAAAATTTTTCTATAGAAAAATTTTCATTAGAAAAATTTTTCTTTAGAAAAATTTTTATTAGAAAAATTTTTCTTTAGAAAAATTTTTATTAGAAAAATTTTTCTTTAGAAAAATTTTTATTAGAAAAATTTTTCTTTAGAAAAATTTTTATTAGAAAAATTTTTCTTTAGAAAAATTTTTATTAGAAAAATTTTTCTTTAGAAAAATTTTTATTAGAAAAATTTTTCTTTAGAAAAATTTTTATTAGAAAAATTTTTCTTTAGAAAAATTTTTATTAGCAAAATTTTTCTTTAGAAAACTTTTTATTAGAAAAATTTTCATTAGAAAAATTTTCATTATAAAGTCTGTACTCTAAAAATAATTTTTTGCTGCATATCCTTAGGCGTGTTGAAAAGGATATAAATTTTTTGGGGCAAATTGCAATAACTTAAAAACTACTGCATGGATTTTTAGTTTTTATAACTCTAATCAAAGCTGATTTAGCTGTTTTCTACATCCACTTATTAATTTTGACAAAAAAGATCTTTGTTGGTAGAAATTTACCAAAAACCGAAAAAATTCCTATTTTTCCCCATACAAATGGGTCCCCATGCAAATGGGTCAGGACATAGACCTAGGAAGAAAAATGTTTTTTTTCTGAGCTTCTTAGGATGTAAAGCATCGATTTTTAACCCAGGCGTATCGAATTTCAATAAATGTTGTTTTTCGCTCCACCCTTGATTATTCAGGATGATTTGCCTTTATAACTTTGTTCTTTAGAACTTTGAACGAATCCCTGGGGCCAAATTACCGCATTCGATATCGATCGAAAACTCAGACTTTTAAGCGAATATTGTGAAGTATACTTTAGGGATATCCAAAGTTATTTCAATGCAAAAAGTTTATTGAAATTTGGTATATATTTTGGCAAATGACTTCGAAAAAATATAGTAAACTGTGCATCTTTGAAATAATTTCGATTATCCTTAAAGTATGGTATACAAATGTTTTGAAAATATTTAAAATTTCGATCGATATCGAATGCCGTAATTTGGTCCCAGGTAATCTTTCATTATTCATTTTCTTTTCAAAAGTAAAGATAATTATAAAGTTATATTCTTTCGCTATTTTCTGCTTACTTCCAATTTGGCGTTCATCCCCTCGTCGTATCACTAAATTATTAGTTTCTAATGATATTATACACATCATGTGCTACTGATTGGTGTAACTTACGAGTCATCTATTTAGAGATAAACTACCAATATCAACACGATTAAATACTATTTATTTTCCTGCATCTCAAACTTAGTTCTTTCCAACTATATCAACCTCATACAGAGATGAAGTATTGCCAACTTAACTACACCCATTCCACTTTTGCTATAATTTTGCCAAAGTTTCAGAAACATGTCTTTTTCTTAACGGAGGAAAAGTAAAAGAAACATACCAAACATAAGATCACATCTAAAGGTTTTGTTTTTCTGTTCTCCAGAACACACGTGCTGACATTTTACTAACAAAAGAAATGGAAATTTACAAAAATATTTACAGAAGCAAGAAAATAAAAATCATGTAGCATACTTTTAGGGGCTGTACATAAAATAAATGTAGGCTATAGTGTGTAGGATTTGCAGGAGTAAAAGTAATTAGTGTCTATTGTGTTGGTGGATGATTAAACGAACTTTAGATTGAATCAATTTGTTGTATTCCGAGAACGAGTATTCCTCTGAATACTTCAAATAAAAGCAATTGTATATATAACCTTGATTTTTATATATAATTATAATATAATTTATACATAATTTATACACTTGTTAGTCAAACTTCCAAGAAGTTTTCCTTTCCGCAATTCCCAGAACTCATCTTAACATAAAGGCCTTCTTCTCCCTAGTGTAGTTTCTATAGAAAAATTTTTATTAGTAAAATTTTTCTTTAGAAACATTTTTATTAGAAAAATTTTTCTTTAGAAAAATTTTTGTTAGAAAAATTTTTCTTTAGAAAAATTTGTATTACAAAAATTTTTCTTTAGAAAAATTTTTATTAGAAAAATTTTTCTTTAGAAACATTTTTATTGGAAAAATTTTTCTTTAGAAAAATTTTTATTAGAAAAATTTTTCTATAGAAAAATTTTGATTATAAAATTACCTTGTTATAGTTCAGTCATAGTCTAGGGATATACATATATATCTAATCAATCATTACCTTCATCTAAAACTGTTTTTCTCTCCGTGTTTTGGTTTTCTTAACTTTTCCTTACAAATCTTCCTGCAGTCAACAAATTTTGACTTCCTAACAACAAATTGTCCTCTTATCTTTTAAAAATAATTTCTCACTTTTTGTTCTTTACTTTTAACAAAAAACCCAAAAAAACATTATCGAAATTATTTTAACAAAAGCCTAAAAATATGTTACACTCACCAAAACAACGCAAACAATGGAAAGAATTAAAGTCAAACATATGCAGCCTAAAAGCATACTTGGTTTTTTTCTTATTACTTTAACATCTCTTTCATTTGGATCTTTTTTTTTAACTTTGAGTTACTTCTTTTTTGTGTTCTGATGTTTTGTTTTCTAGTTAGACCGAAAGAAACATGTAAAATAAAAAACCTAAAAGTATACCAAACAACTTTAGGAAAGACGACAACAACCAAAAAAATTCATATCACGTCCTGGCGCTATAATTATTTCGTACGTGAATTATAAGGTTCGGTTTGTAAGAAGTTGAAAAAAATTACATGTGTGTGTTAGATTTTTATTATAAGTTTCCTGTTGAACACATGTTGTTTGCGAAAGAGTTCTTTATACTTATTATAGGGTACCCTACACTAGGGAAAAGAAGGCTTTTATGTTAAGAAGAGTTCTGGGAATTGTGTAAAGAAAAACTTCTTGGAAGTTTAACTAACAAGTGTATAAATTATATTATATAGCAAAATCAAGGTTATACATACAATTGCTTTAATTTGAAGTATTCAGAGGAATACTCGTTCTCGGAATACAACAAATTGATTCAATCTAAAGTTCATTTAATCATCCACCAGGACAATAGACACTAATTACTTTTACTCCTGCAAATCCTACACTATATAGCCTACATTCATTTTATGTGCAGCCCCATAAAAGTATGCTACATGATTTTTATTTTCTTGCTTCTGTAAATATTTTCGTAAATTTCCACTTCTTTTGTTAGTAAAATGTCAACACGTGTGTTCTGGAGAACAGAAAAACAAAACCTTTAGATGTGATCTTATGTTTGGTATGTTTCTTTTACTTTTCCTCCGTTAAGAAAAAGACATGTTTCTGAAACTTTGGCAAAATTATAGCAAAAGTGGAATGGGTGTAGTTAAGTTGGCAATACTTCATCTCTGTATGAGGTTGATATAGTTGGAAAGAACTAAGTTTGAGATGCAGGAAAATAAATAGTATTTAATCGTGTTGATATTGGTAGTTTATCTCTAAATAGATGACTCGTAAGTTACACCAATCAGTAGCACATGATGTGGATAATATCATTAGAAGCTAATAATTTAGTGATACAAAGAGGGGATGAACGCCAAATTGGAGGTAAGCAGAAAGTAGCGAAAAAATATAACTTTATAATTATCTTTACTTTTGAAAAGGAAATGAATAATGAAAGATTACCTGGGGCAAATTACAGCATTCGATATCGATCAAGATGTTTTCAAAACATTTGTATAGCATACTTTAAGGATAATCGAAATTATTTCAAAGATGCACAGTTTACTATATTTTTTCGAAGTTATTTGCCAAAAGATGAACAATAGTAATAGAGTTTTAATTGAACAATATATATTTTTAAAAACTGATCAAAATGGATACCAAATTTCAATAAACTTTTTGCATCGAAGTAACTTTGGATATCCCTAAAGTATACTTCACAATATTCGCTTAAAAGTCTGGGGCCAAATTACAGCATTCGATATCGATCGAAAACTCAGACTTCTTAGCGAATATTGTGAAGTATACTTTAGGGATGTTTAAAGTAACTTCGATGCAAAAAGTTTATTGAAATTTGGTATCCATTTTGATTCGTTCTTAAAAATATATATTGTTCAATTAAAACTCTTTTACTTTTGTTCATCTTTTGGCAAATAACTTCAAAAAAGTATAGTAAACTGTGCATCTTTTAAAAAATTTTGATTATCCTTAAAGTATGCTATACAAATGTTTTGTTTGAAAATATCTAAGATTTCGATCGATATCGAATGCCGTAATTTGGCCCCTGAGTTTTCAATCGATATCGAATGCGGTAATTTGGCCCCTGGGATTCGTTCAAAGTTCTAAAGAACAAAGTTATAAAGGCAAATCACCTTAAATAATCAAGGGTCATAATTGAGGGTGGAGCGAAAAATAACTTTTATTGAAATTCGATACGCCTGGGTTAAAAATCGATGCTTTACACCCTAAGAAGCTCAGAAAAAAAAATGTTGTCTTCCTAGGTCAATGTCCTGAGGTGGCATACAGAACATTTATTTCTAGGAACCATTTGTATTTGGAAAAATCTGACTTTTTTCGGTTTTTGGTAAATTTCTAAAAACAAAAATCTTTTTTGTCAAAATTAATAATTAGATGTAGAAAACAACTAAATCAGCTTTGATTAGAGTTATAAAAACTAAACATCCATGCAGTAGTTTTTAAGTTATTGCAATTTGCCCCAGAAAATTTATGTCCTTTTCAACACTCCTAAGAATATACAGCAAAAAAATTATTTTTACAGTATAGAAATTACAAAGTAAGACCTTCTTTATCATCTATAGACTTATAAGTACTAAATAGTTTAAATTTATTAAAATATCATTAAATTTACATAGTTTTTTTATACTGGAAAATGGTAGTTTTTTTAAGGAACGTTTTAAAACTCACTTTTAAAGTTTTCGAAAATTTTTTTAAAAAAATATTCAAAATTTCAAAATTTTTGAACGACATGTTAAAATAGACAGATGTGATAATAAATTCAGGTTGATATCTTATATGGTTTCGCCGTACCTGCGACTTGAAATCGTAAAATTTCGCGAAAAACTAAAATTTTCAACATTATTTAAGTAAAATTTTATTTAAGTTTTCTTTTGACAAAGCTAATGCTGAATGTTATTGCCCAATCATTGAGGTATATCCACTAGAACTTTCTTTGATATTGGCTGAGCTTTAACCTTTTTTCGTCGGGGTCAAAGGTCAAAATTTAGATTTTTAGTGTAAAAAATACGAAATGTTATAAATTTAGTGGCGAATTTCGATCAAAATTAATAAAAATAGTTATTTTTAAGAGTGGTTATATTGCTTTATAAAAAATATTTTATTTAAACCTTAACAGACGTGGGAACAAAAATGACCCAGATTTTTTTTTCTCGAATCTCTTACGGCTTTAAAGATATTCGACTTTAAAAACAAAAATTTTAAGTTTTTGTCCCATATTTCACAGATTTTTTTCTTATATCCGCAACTTTTGTCAATCTTTTGAAAAAATCAAAATTTAGTAAAAAAAGAAGTAAGGAATATTGCTTATAATAAAAAAGCATTGCATACCTTCAGGCTTAAATTTTTAATCAAATTGCAGTTATTAAACCTAACATTAGTTTAAATTACATTATCTTGCGATTTACGAAGTACCTCTAGGAGTCCACGGATTAAAATAAAAATTAGTAGAGTTCTTTCTTGGATCAACTAAGAGGCATGTGACGAATTTCACTAAGTTTTATTGAGAAGTTCGAAGTTCATTGAGAATAAAAATGCATGAAAAAATAGGGGTCCAAGGCAGGTACCCCAGGAAGTAGACGGATTTCAACCAAAATTAGTAGAACTTTTTTTGGATCAAAAAATAAAAGTGTGCCGAATATTATCAAATTTTATTGAAAATTGCGGTTTATACAGGAAGGAAGGAAGGAAGAAGTGAAAAAATGGGGGTCCATAAAGGGCGATGGATTTCAGCTAGTAAGGCTTTTCTTTGGGTCAAAAAATATAAGTGTGCCGAATTTAATCAAATTCTATTGAAAATTGTGGTTAATACATTAAGAAGGAAAATAAGTGAATAAATGGGGGTCCAAGGGAGGCAACTCAAGGAGTTGACGGATTTCAACCAAAACAATTAGAGCTCATTTTTAGATTAAAAAATATAAGTGTATCAAATTTGATCAAATTCTATTGAAAATTGCGGCTTATACATTGAGATGGAAAATAAGTGAAAAATGGGAGGTACCCAAAGAGTAGACGGATTTCAACCAAAATTAATAAAGCTCATTTTTGGATCAAAAAATATAAGTGTATCAAATTTTATCAAATTGTATTGAAAATAGAGTTTTATACATTGAGAATAAAAATAATTGAAAAAATGGGGGTCCAAGGAAGGCACCCCAAAGAGTTGACGGATTTCAACCAAAACTAGTGGAGCTCTTTCTTGGGTCAAATAATAGAGTTGTCCCGATTTTCATGAAATTCTGGCGAAAATAACGTGTTGTACATTGAAAAGAAAAATAAGTGAAAAAATGCGGTTCCAAGGGAGGTACCCCAAGGAGTCATCAGATTTCAACCAAAATTAGTAGGGCTCTTTTTTGGGTCAATAAATAAAAGTATGCCGAATTTTATCATATTCTATTGTAAATTGCGGCTTATACGTTGAGAAGGAAAATAAGTGAAAAATGGGGGTCCAAAGCAGGTACCTCAAGGAGTCAACGGATTTCAACCAAAATTAGTACAGCTCTTTTCCGGATCAAAAAATAAGAGTGTGCCGAATTTTATCAAATTCAATTGGAAATTGCGGATTATACATTGAGATGGAAAATAAGTAAAAAAATGGGGTCCATGGGAGGTACCCCAAAGAGTAGACTGATTTCAACCAAAACTTCTAAAGCTCATTTTTGGATCAAAAAATATAAGTGTATCAAATTTTATCAAATTCTATTGAAAATAGCGTTTTATACATTGAGAATAAAAATAATCGAAAAAATGGGGGTCCAAGGGAGGCACCCCAAAGAGTTGACGGATTTCAACCAAAACTAGTAAAGCTCTTTCTTGGGTCAAGTAATAGAGTTGTCCCGATTTTCATAAAATTCTGGCGAAAATAACGTGTTGTACATTGAAAAGAAAAATAAGTGAAAAAATGCGGTTCCAAGGAGGTACCCCAAGGAGTCATCAGATTTCAACCAAAATTAGTTGGGCTCTTTTTTTGGGTCAATAAATAAAAGTATGCCGAATTTTATCATATTCTATTGTAAATTGCGGCTTATATATTGAGAAGGAAAATAAGTGAAAAATGGGGGTCCCAAGGAGGTAACTCAAGGAGTCAACGGATTTCAACCAAAATTAGTACAGCTCTATTCCGGATCAAAAAATAAGAGTGTTCCGAATTTTATCAAATTCAATCGAAAATTGCGGATTATACATTAAGATGGAAAATAAGTGAAAAATGGGGGTCCATAGTAGGTACCCCAAACAGTAGACGGATTTCAACCAAAACTTTTAAAGCTCATTTTTGGATCAAAAAATATAAGTGTATCAAATTTGATCAAATTCTATTGAAAATAGCGTTTTATACATTGAGAATAAAAATAATTGAAAAAATGGGGGCCCAAGGGAGGCACACCAAGGAGTTGACGGATTTCAACCAAACTTAGTGGAGCTTTTTCTTGGGTCAAGTAATAGAGTTGTCCCGATTTTCATGAAATTCTGGTGATAATAACGTGTTGTACATTGAAAAGAAAAATAAGTGAAAAAATGGGGGTCCAAGGAGTGAAACGAAGGAGTGAAACGGATTTCAAAGTTTTTTTGAATTTCTCTTATATATGAAATTAAAGAAGTGTGCCAAATTTGATCGTTGTAGGATCACTACTTCTATTTTTTAGAGTTAGATGTATGAAGAAATATCACTGGTAGTGAGCAGCACCAGGTTTCCACACCCTAAAATCCAAAAATTGACATGGGTATCTCCTGATCAAAAAATTAGATAGAGCATATTACAGTTGACTGAAGATACTCTTCGAGTGTATTGGATGTGCGCTCAAATCGAGAAGCTAATATGGACTCCGATCATTATCTTGTTGCTGCTAAAGTGGGAACACGTCTGAGTATGTGAAAGAACATACAGACGGAAGCGCAAAGAAAGTTTGATGTCGTAAAGCTCAAATGTCATCAAATTTCTATCGACTACTCGCAACGAACAGCTCAATTACTTAGAGAAAACGTTTCTGATTCCAACGACATCTGCGCGCTATGGCAAAACATTGTCAATTCCATGAAAGCTGCTGCAAAATCTGTACAACGATTTAAGGTCCCTCTGCCTTAAAATTTTTGGTATGACGACGAAATCTCTGCCTCTCTAAAGGTATGTCAACGGAATTGGCGGTGGATAGGCCACACGCTTCGAAGGCCAAATACCAACATTGCTCGACAAAAGCTTCGTTGAAACCCACAGGAAAGCGGCTGTCGTGTTGGAACTTGGAGAAGGTCAATTGATGCTAAGTTGCAAGCAGCAAACTCTCCATGAAATGGATGTATGCCTTACTTCTCTCAATAGAGTTCTATAAGATGACGGTTAAGGTCCTATGCTCCACTGGGAGCCAAGGATAATAGAAGAATACAGAAGATGACGAGGAGTGCAATCAGTAGTTACGCGTCGAACTTTAGAAAGATATCGAGAGAAAGGGAAGATGAAAAATGCCTATTTAGAAGATAAAAAGAAATGGAAAGACGTGACTTTGAAGAAATTGAGATGTATAAGAGTTGAAACTGAGTGCGTAAATTCTACCAAAATGTTAAACACCAGATGGTTTTGGCAATTGTATCTTCTCCTGTAAGGACGACCAAGGAAATCTATTGACAGATAAAGAAAGCGTACTAAAACTATGGAAGGAGCATTTCTTCAAATGTAAGCGATCAAGATGACACGCCTGAACATATCAATGATGACGGGGTTATATGTCCACAACCCAACCGAAATGAGATTATAACTGCAATAACTCGACTGAAAAACAACTAAATTGGCGGTAGATAGGCCACACACTTCGAAGCCGATGGTTTTACAGCTAAGCTATTCAAGGCCGGAGGTGATGAATTGATAACGTGTATGTCCCAGTTTAAAAAAAAAACATATGGTTAGAATGGGTACCCGGGCACAACAAAATACCTGGTAACTCCACTGCGGACAGACTTGCTAAATCCGGTGCTCTCCTGAGTTTGGATAACATCTATCAATTTGCGGGAGTACCGCTATCCGCCTGCAAATCAGAAATTAGGCAACTTCTTTACGGATCAGCGCAGAACACCTGGTCCCTTGAAACTACTTGTTCAATATCCAGGTAAACATGTCCCACTTATGACAATAAGCGTTCAAGTGGCTTCTCTACCTCGCCACAGACTCCGCAACCTAATCTCGACCCTAACTGGTTATTGTACTTTTGGGCTGCATGCCAGAAGGCTTAACCTTCAACACTATGACTACTGCCGAAGCTGTCACAACGTCGAAGAGGAGGAAACGGTTACTCATCTTCTCTGCCACTGCCCCGTTCTTTCATTTTCGAGAGCTACCTTTCTGGGGACACTTTATCTGCATATTTTATCCGATCTAGCGAGTATTGACATTCGTAAAATAGACTCGTTTATCAGAGCTACAGGCTGGCTTGAATAAGCCTCTCATCGATGGCCTGGAATTAATTATTTTTGTTCTCTTTTCCAGTCTATCCCCTGCAGGTACCACAAAGGGACCGCTTCTAGAACCCAAGTGACGCTGACTTAACATCGGCTGCCTGCCTAACCTAAAGTTTATGGTTAGAAAAACGTCTGCTCGATGATTGGAGTCTCAGTGTTCTTTGTTCAGTGCACAAAAATGGAGATAAAACTGTATGTGCCAGTTATAGAGGTATAATCCTACTTTCAATTGCATTGAACTCTTCCGGATTGCTTTGAAGTCTGCATCGGCTTGAGTCTGCATCGACCATACTGTGTGAAAGGCTAAAGGCCAAAAATAAATGAAATAATTGAGACCTACCAATGTGGCTTTAGACCTGGTAAATCTACCACTGACCAGATCTTTACGCTACGTCAAATCCTGGAGAAAGCACAAGAGAAACAAATATATACTAATCATCCCTTCGCTGACTAAAAAGCTCCTTTTAACAGCCCGATACGAAGGAAGGTGTTTAAAGCAATCTCATAGTTTGGCATCCCTACGAAGTTAAGAAGGATTTGCAGGATGACAACTGATGCAACATCAACAGTTCAAATAGGTAACAGCCTATCGGAGTCCTTCATATCTAAACGGGATTCAGACAAGGCCATAGTTTGTTATGCGATCTCTTTTATATTGTGTTAGTGAAAATGGCCAGAGATGCTGCAGTTAATAGAACTCGAACCATTTTCTACAGAAAACACATGCTACTCGCTTTTGCCGATGACACTGATATCATGGGCCGCACATTGCGCAAGGCAAGATTCTGCCTTCTCAAGTATCTCGATACTTGAGAAGGCAGAATCTAATAAAATGGGTCTGATTGTCGATGAATCAAAAACGAAACTGATGGGTTCTACAAACAGATAGTCCATAAGTGGTCTTTGAGAGCTATAACTTTGGGGTTGTAAAAGAATTTTTTTATCTTGGTACCTCCGTCAACATAAATAGCGATATAAGTTTTGAAATCAAACGTAGAATCATACCATAGCCAGTAGATGCTATTATGGCCTAAGCTGGCAGCTAAGAAATAAAGCTTTCTCGGTAATAACAAAAATTACGCTCTATAAAACGCTTATACTACCCGTGTTATTATATATCATGGTCATTTGCATAGGCAGATGAATCTATTTTTGGAGTTTTTGAGAGGAAGATTTTACAAAAAATCTTTGGACAAGTTCGCATTAACAATGAGTAACGACATCGGACGAACCATAAGCCGTATAAGTTATTCGCTGGCATTAACAGCATTAAACAATAGCGGCTGCTTTGGCTAGGAAAATACTCCAGCAAGAAAAGTGCTCGGAAATGATTCCGAAGGAACGTGTAGAATAGGACGCCGAAACTTCGACCAAGTAGAGGAAAATCTTTCAAAGCTTGGCCTACGAAATTGGAGAGTATGTGCACAAGATCGAAACGCATGGAATTCAAAAAAAAGCTCCGCCTAACAGGTTGTAAATTTACGCCATTTAGGTAAGTAAGCAAATAGGTATATTTATAGACCCTAAGTAAGTATATTTATAGATCCACAGCATCTGCAAAACTCACTTTTCGAACCGAAGTCAAGATTGCTTTAAAAAGTACTAAAGACAATAAATGCCTGCGTCAGCCAAATCGTCTTGGTCTCTTCAAAGAGAATAGCCTAAATTTGATCCCCTCCTATTTAAAAAATCTCCTTTCCTCGTCACCGCAGCTTATGGAAACTTACTCGCCGCGCAATCTTGTCTTTAACTGCGACTCTTTCAATTGGATTAGTTTATATATCAGACTTACAAAACGACAATGATTAGATTGAAAGTTGTGACAAGTGACTTTTATAGAATCTGTTGAGACGAGGAGATGGAGAAGAATTTCAGTATCGACATAACCGAGGAGGTCTAGAAGATCTGAACGACGATGATATGGAGAAGTTCATTAAACCATTTTAGTAGTGACATAACCCTTGGGAGATCTGGCTAACAAAGATATAGGATCTCCAATATAACTGACTGTCTATTTTAACCTCAACTCTCTATTTAAACCCATAAGGTCACATTGCGTTAAAGTAACTAGTAAAGGTAAGAACTCATCCATCAATTTTGACTAAATAGATATGTAAATCCCCTACTATTAATTTTCAACAAAGTCTATTACAAAGCATTTGAACAACAAAAACTCTATCAAAATCTAATTAAATCCTTGTTTCATCTTAATTAAAGACTACAAACCATAACCAAAGACTTTTGTGTGCTTGATATTAAGTATTTTAAGTTAAACAAAAAGCTTTTCCATGTGCTTTTTTGAAATGCTCTTAACATAAGCTGACGTTTAGTCATCAAACAAATTTGTCTTTATTAACAACCACTCAGATAATATACACTCATTCGCCCCTTCTGACAGTGAAATAGGCAAATACATGGAGATTCATCCACCTGACTTTTAAATCCTTGTTACGTTTTAACAACACTTCATTACTTTTTTAACACGCTTTCGCTTTTTCCGCATTTTCGGTGGTTCACCCGCCTTTATTTTCTATGAATAATTATATTACAATTGTAATTCAATTTAATGCCAAACATCTTATTTAACATTTTAACAGACATTGTTTTAGTCCTTTATGCCTGTCATGTTTGGAAATTAAAAGGGAGGCAGGTGGCTTTGAGTTTGTTTCGGCGAGGAGGTAGATTTTTGTTAAGTCTTATTCATGTTGTTATTTGAAAGGTACCCTACTTGGGGGTTGTCTTCCGGATCCGGAGTCCGAATGGCTTTAAAAATATTTTTCTCTTCGAACACTTTCTTCTCATCGTCACAACAGCTTCTGGAAAATTTACTCACGCAACCATCTTTTTAACTGTGATCCTTCCAATGCAAAATTAGTTTATGAATCAGATGTACATAAACAACCAGTTCGTTTTGGAAGATAGAACAAAGCATACTACAGACTCCCTCAATGAACTCTTCTTGTTCGTTTCAAATGCACAGATCTGTCGTACAGAAGGGGACCACCAAGTTAGTACTACAGGGTATACTAAGTACAGAGAATATACATATTTTATAGATCCTTCTTATTATAAGCATCTCCAAAAGTCAAACCTTGATTCAGCGGATCGCTTTAAAAACTCTTAAGTTGGCAAATGTCTACATATGTCAAATCGCTTAGGTCTCCAAAGATTGTCACCTTGTGGACAACAGATGAAGTGCAAAGATTCTTAATGTATGTCTCCTCCTCATCATAGCTTAAGTTCCTTCATTTAGATCGTATATTGAAGTGTAGGGTCGGCTGCTTAGCGTAGGATGCCAGAAGATTTAAACGAGGAAATGGACAGACAAAGAGTACATAAAAATCTAACCTTGCAGCCAGAAGAAGGCATAGGGCAGGCTTCCATTTCTTTATTGAAGACTTCCCTTGATACTAGAAGAATGATCAGGATAGCTTACCTACGATGTAATAAGAAGTACTGCTTCGACTATACTTTCTAAGAGCAAATGACTTTGAGTTGATGTGTGGAAATAAGATGGTGGGATTTAAAGTAAGCTAAGGGAGGAATGGACAGAAGAGAAGAATGAAGATTGGATGGAATGGACTAGACTTTCTAAAAAATGGATTTTAAGTTGATGTGTAGGTGAGATATAAAGAGAGGAACGGAAAAATGGACTGAAAAAAAGAACACAGAAAAGTTCCCCTTTATTCTTTAAAATCCAACCTTGCTGTGAGTTTTAAGCTTCCTTTTCTTTACTTAAGTCTCAAATTGCTATGAAACGGAAGATTAGGGTGGGATGCCTCTGGTATTAGATGATGTGTTCATAGCATCCTTTAATTAAATCTTATTCGGCTGTAAGAAGAATCCTTACATTAGGCTTCTTTACATTCCCTTAAGTCTTACTTTATTGTGAGAAGGATACTTGGGTAGAATGCCTACGATGTTAGATGAAGTCCTGCTTTGACTATGGGGTAGAAAAGAAGAACACAAATCGCATAGAAGGAAAGATTGATACTGAGCTTCTTCCAGATACTGAGCTTCTTCCAGATAATGAGCTTCTTCCAGGTACTGAGCTTCTACCAGATACTGAGATTCTTCTAGATATAGAGCTTCTTTCAGATACTGAGCTTCTTCCAGATACTGAGCTTCTTTCAGATACAGACCTTCTTAAAGATACAAAACTTCCTCCAGATACTGAGCTTCTTCCAGATACTGAGCTTCTTCCAGATACTGATCTTCTAGCAGATACTGATCTTCTTCCAAATACTGATCTTCTTCTAGAATCTGAGCTTCTTCCAAATACTGAGCTTCTTCTTGATACTAACATTCTTTCAGATACTGCGCTTCTTCATGATACAAATCTTCTTCCAGATACTGAGCTTCTTTCAGATACTGACCTTCTTCCAGATATAGAGCTTTTTTCAGATACTGAGCTTCTTTTAGATACAGAGCTTCTTCCAGATATAGATCTTCTTTCAGAAACTGAGCTTCTTCCAGATACAGAGCATCTTCCAGATACTGATCTTCTTTCAGATACTGAGCTTCTTTCAGATACTGAGCTTCTTCCAGATACAAATCTTCCTCCAGATACTGTGCTTCTTCTAGACACTGAGCTTCTTCCAGATATTGAGCTTCTCCCAGATACTGATCTTCTTGCAGATACTGATCTTCTTCCAAATACTGATCTTCTTCTAGAAACTGAGCTTTTTCCGAATACTGAGCTTCTTCCAAAAACTGTGTTTCTTCCAGATACTGAGCTTTTTCTGAGTTTCTTCTAGACACTGATCTCCTTTCAGATACCGACCTTCTTCCAGATATAGAGCTTTTTCGGATACTGAGCTTCTTCCAGATACATAGCTTCTTTCAGATACCAGATACTGAGATTCTTCTAGATATAGAGCTTCTTTCAAATACTGATCTTCTTCCAGATACTGAGCTTCTTTCAGATACTGATCTTCTTTGAGATAGTGAGCTTCTACCAGATATAGAGCTTCTTTCAGATACTGATCTTCTTTTAGATACTGACCTTCTTCCCGATATAGAGCTTCTTTCAAATACAGAGCTTTAAATACAAATCATCTGGAAAAAGATACGGAGCTTCTTCTAGACACTGAGCTTCTTCCAGATACTGTGCTTTTTCCAGAAACTGATCTTCTTGCAGATACTGATCTTCTTCTAAATACTGATCTTCATCTGGAAACTGAGCTTTTTCCGAGTACTAAGTTTCTTCCACATACTGTGTTTCTTCCAGATACTACGCTTCGTCTGAGTTTCTTCCAGATACTGATCTTCTTTCAGATACTGACCTTCTTTCAGATGCTGAAAGAAAGAGGAAATCTTCCTCCAGATACTGAGCTTCTACTAGACACTAAGCTTCTTCCAGATACTGAACTTCCTCCAGATACTGGACTTTCCCATATACTGATCTTCTTGCAAATACTGATCTTCTTGTAGAACCTGAGCTTCTTCCGAATACTGAGCTTATTTCTGATACTAAGCTTCTTCCAGATACTGTGTTTCTTCCAGATACAAATCTTCTTCCAGATACTAAGCTTCTTCTAGACCTTATGTTTCTTCAGAATAATATAAACAACTCTAAGGCTCCATCTACATTGATAAACTTACATGTTGTTTTATTTACGATTGGACTAGACTTTTCAAGATCGATGGATTTTGAGTTGATATTTGGAGATCAGAAGGTAAGATTTTAAGAAAGGAAAAAAAAAGTATGGACAGAAAAGAAGAACAAATAATGGATAGAATGGAAGACTAACAAAATTAGATAAGTTATAATACCTTTCAGAAAATATACTCCATTTTTTCAGTATCGCTTCTTACTTTGTATATACACCTAATTCCAGTATAGAGACTCACAAAGTCGTTCAAATTTCCTTACGTAACTCATAGAAATTTGACGTGAAAGATACTCTTTGTTACGAGTACACGTAACATTTAAAACAGACTCTTCATTGTTAAAATATCTTCTTTGTTCTTCGAATTGGGGTGTTTATAATCCTCTTCTTGTTCCCCCTCCCCTTTTAGTGGTCTACCTAAGCCTAGCTACGACTTACTTATACAAATTTTAAAATTGTAGCATTTATTTACATAAGAATATGTTTTATTTGAGAAAATTTGATTGCATTAAGAACTTTAATTTGGTTAGAGAAAGGATTTGTCAGGTATCAAGGGGTTGTTACAGCCTTTGTTCAGTTCAGTTCATCTTTTGGAGGGTGTTTCTTTTTTTTGTGATTGTTTGCTTTAAATGAGTATTTGTTTTTATGCTGACAGACAAACTGTAATTAAATGCAAATTGAGAATAAATTATAAAAGTTTTATTTTGATTAAAATTCAGAGAAGAAAAAAAATATACAATATAACAAAAGTTTGAAAGAGTCTCTAGGAAATGCTAAGCAGGTGAGGGAAAGGGAAAGTAATCTTTAAAGTTATGATTCAAGTAAATAAGTTTGTTTAAGTTAATTAAGAAATACTTCCTTTCTATGACTTATATGACTTTGCTTTGAAGGAATGTACAAAATTATTGGCTATAATAGGTAATTATTGTAAAAAGCTTTTTCTCTCAAGATTTTCTTAATTTCTGTTAAAATTAAAGTTAAAAAAAAAGGAAATTTAGGATAGTATAGAAGTCTGGTAATAAAACTCATTTAGATTGTAAGTACTTCAATCTTCTCCTAAAACCAGTCGGATCGCTTAAAAAATCTCATAAGTCATCCAATATTTATTTTAGGAAGATCAGTTACTTCATCTAAGAAATAAGAGATCAGAGTTGGTCCACTATTGTACGTCAGGGCAACTGAAGTGTAGAGAAGATATTAAATGGACTCCTTGTTATCTTTATCATAAGCGCTCGGCTTCCAAACAGACAATGGCCTGAGATGTAGGAAGCATATCACTATCTCTTCCGTTTTTTATACAAAGAATACATGGCGTTTTCTCGATCCTTCGCAAGCTTTTAGGAATGCAGGAGTCCTTTTTTTGGAGTCGGTGGATTATCAAACAATTGAAGACTTATTTTCAGTAATACCTTTCGATTATTTCAGAGTTAGGGAATGATAAAGGTCTAGAATTCGTACATTTAAAGACCAAGATCTCAGGTAAGATGCAAGTTTCGGAGTATTTGAAATATATTAGTTTAAGCTTCGCAACCTCTTTAAATATAATAAGGCTGCTCAATAATTTCCAACAATTACGAAAACGATCTAAACGGGCCTTAATTTAGACATTATTAAGGTGGTTCTACAAATTAAACAGTTCGTTATAGAGGTCGGCAACATTTCTAAGAACTGATGAAGGACCATAAAATGCTCTAAGGTTCCTTAAGGAAATAGCGGAAGATCTCCCTTCTGGTCTCGATACAGGTTGTTCCCAAAGCCAAATTAAACCAATCGCCTGTGGATACAAACATTCTCTTGGATGTTGTTATGTAGCTCTGAGAAAAGTAAGGTATGACCAGAAACAGCTTCAGTTTCCGTCAATTTTGAAGTACGCGAAGTCGATAATCAGTTGAATCTCTTCATCACTATAAAAAGAAAGATCTTCTGCAGCCCAAGGAAATAGCAGAAGATCCCCATTCTGGTCTCGATACAGGTTGTTCCCAAAAGCCAAATTAAATCAATCGCCTTTGGATACAAGCATTCTCTTATGGATGTTGTAATGTAAGGTATGACCGGAAACAGCTCCAGTTTCCGTCAATTCAGAAGAACTCGAAGTAGGAAATCAGTTGAATCTCTTCATCACTATAACAAGAATGATCTTCTGCAGCCGAAGGAACGTCTAGAACAGACAAGTATTTCATAATTTTCTGATTAACTTAAGAGCATCTTCAGATACTGATATTCTTCCAGATAATGAGCTTCTTCCAAATACTATAGTAAGGAAATTAGTATCTGGAAGAAGCTATAGCTTCTTCCAGATACTAATTTCCTTCCAGACAGTGAGCATCTTCCAGATACTGAATTTCTTTCTGATACTGATATTCTTTCACATACTCATCTTCTTCCACATACTGAGCGTCTCCGAGATACTGAGCTTCTTCCAGATACTGAACTTCTTCCACATACAGATATTTTTCCAGATACTGAGCTTTCTCTAGATACTGAGCTTCTTCAAGATGATGAGCTTTTTATGTTCCTTCAGAACAAATAAAATACTCTAAGGCTCCATTAAAAAACTTACGTGCCCTTTTCGTAACACAACTCAGCAAAAAGAAGAAGAGATTCTTTAGATACTGATCTTCCAGATACTAAGCTTCTTTGAGATACTTAGTTTCTTTGAGATACTGATTTTCTTCCAGATACTTAGCTTCTTCCAGATACTTAGTTTCTTTAAGATACTGATCTTCTTTCAGATACTCAGCTTCTTCCAGATACTGATCTTCTTCCAGATACTTTTCTTCTTCCAGATACTGAGCTTTTTCCAGATACTTATCTTGTTCCAGATACTGAGCTCCTTCCAGATACTGAGCTTCTTCTAGTTACTGATTTTCTTTTAAATACTGAGCTTCTTCTTGATACTGAGCATTATCCAGATACTGAGCTTCTTCTAAATACTGAGCTTCTTCGACATACTGAGCTTTTTCTAGATACTTATGTTTCTTTAGAATAGAATAAGCCAGTCTAAGGCTCCATCTGTATCATAGACATGATTGAAGGAGTAAGCGATATGATCCTTTTCCGGAAACTTGATCCCCTTGAGAACTCTTCATTACCGAATCAACCAAAAACTTGAAGAGAAAGAGCTTCGGCATCCTGAAGCACAACAAGAAGAGTCAAGGGTCTTATCCTGTTTTAAGGCACTTGGGTGCCTGGAAAATCTCTTTATCGTCAAACCAGGAGATGTATAAGAAGAGCTTCTTCCAGACACAAAGAAGAATGTCGCTTAGGTTGCATTGGCGTTAAGGATACTTCTCATGGTAGAAAGATAAACCGTTATTATTCTTATTAGAATACCAATCACTGAAGCAAGGAAGAGCTTCGTAAGAATAAGCTTCGACATTCTAAAGAATATGTGGAGGAGACTGATATCTCATTATGTTATGGTCATCTTGTTATCGCAATATTAAGAAAACAGATTTGTGAGGAAAAGCTTCTTCCAGATACTAATTGAGATATCCCATAAGTTTCTTTAGAATACAATTTGCCCCCCTATGGCATCTGCGTCACAGACACTCCTTACAACACATGGATGAACCCAAATGATCCTTATCCGGAAACTTGATCTACTTAGGAAATTCTTAATCACCAAAGCAAGCCCAAACTTTGTGAGGAAGAGCTTCGACATCCCGAAGAACATCTGGAAGAGACTAGAGTCACTCCAACTTACTAAAGAGATATGGGATGAATAGAAGAACGTTGCTTCGGTTTTTTCGGTATAATCAGGAAGAGCTTAGGCATCCTAAAGAACATCTGTGGAAGTATCTTCTGGAAGCGTTTTTACAAAACTAAGCCAAGGAAGTGCTTCTTCAAAGGTAACATCTACCCCATAGATGTCACAAATGGTTGGGAACAATATATGTTCATTCTTGCTTCCTTCAGTTGCGGAGAGATAATAGTAGTCTTCCGACTTTGATAAACTAACATTTACGGCTTATTATCGAAAATTTGGAAAAATAAGGCAATACCGAGTCCAAGTATCTAATAGACCATTAAAATTAATTGATAAAGACATTGAGCCAGAGGGAGAGAGACACAGCGTAAAGTCGATGGGTGAAGAGTATATTTAAGAGAAGGGTTGATAAAGACATTGAGCTAAAGGGAGAGAATTACGGTGGAAAGAAAAGAGTTGAATAGTATATCCAGTTAAAAAGCTTAAGATGTTAATTTCTCTTTATAGAATTTAGGTATTAGTGCAAAATAAATTTATATTTATTGCGAGTGTTAGTAATGTCTCAAAATTAATAACATTTAATCCTTTTAAAACCTAAATCAAATTTATTCTCCCTCAAACAACACCTTTTCCATTTTCTAACAATTATTTTCCAAATATTTCATAACTTAGTACTCCTACATTAAATGGAAAATTTGTATTGAAATCTTCAGAAATTTACCCTTTTTCACTTAAAAAGGCACTTAAACACCCTTTGGATTTCGATATATAACCCTAGCGACTTCTTCGCCCTCTCACCCACCATCCAAGGGCTCATTAATGGTGTGAAAGTGTTAATGGTCGTCGCCATCGTTCTCGGTAGCAAAAGGTGTTGCATGTCTTGTATCGTATACGTACATTGTTTCTGTTGAACCTGAACAAATTTTTATTAATGTTGGCAATTCATAAAATTAGCAGGTCTTTTGTAATGAACTTTTTAGTCTTTTTTTAATTTCATTCATTCATTTTCTTCTTTAGGGTAACCTTCGAACTTTAATATAAAAAACTTTGTATGCCAAAGCCAAACGAGGAGAACATTCAAGAAATATGGCCAAAAGTAATAGAACGTGTTGGATGGAAAATGAATGATAAAAAAAGGTAATAAAAGGGTTCAAGGCAATTAAATTTGAAAAATTATGAAAAAGTAATTTAGGGTATTAAATTAGCTGTTGGGCTAGAACTAACCCAGCAATGAATTTGAGGCAGAAGAAAACACTTAATATCTAGGAAATTATATGCCTCAAACTTCACTGGGAGGTTTGAGTTATTAAATTTGAAGGAAAAATATAATTTTTTAAAAAACTCTTAACTTTACTCTTACCAGCATTAGAAACTTCTTTGATATCTAATGCAAGCTCTAGGAACAGACTGTGTTTTATTTTGGTAATTTTTAAAATTTCATGTTTCGTAGAAACCTAATTCATGCTTTTACCCTTTAATGACATTTTTAAACTCATTTGCATCCATTTTCTAGAAAATTTAGTTATGAAATTTAAGCTTTTTCATTTCTTAATTATGATGAAGAGCTTTTAACAGCTTTTGTCTTTATATCACTTAAAAATGCTTTCCCCTTAATGAAATCATAAAACAAATAAATAATAGGCAGAAAACAAACCTAGAACTGAACTAGAACTGAACTAGAACTGAACTAGAACTGAACTAGAACTGAACTAGAACTGAACTAGAACTGAACTAGAACTGAACTAGAACTGAACTAGAACTGAACTAGAACTGAACTAGAACTGAACTAGAACTGAACTAGAACTGAACTAGAACTGAACTAGAACTGAACTAGAACTGAACTAGAACTGAACTAGAACTGAACTAGAACTGAACTAGAACTGAACTAGAACTGAACTAGAACTGAACTAGAACTGAACTAGAACTGAACTAGAACTGAACTAGAACTGAACTAGAACTGAACTAGAACTGAACTAGAACTGAACTAGAACTGAACTAGAACTGAACTAGAACTGAACTAGAACTGAACTAGAACTGAACTAGAACTGAACTAGAACTGAACTAGAACTGAACTAGAACTGAACTAGAACTGAACTAGAACTGAACTAGAACTGAACTAGAACTGAACTAGAACTGAACTAGAACTGAACTAGAACTGAACTAGAACTGAACTAGAACTGAACTAGAACTGAACTAGAACTGAACTAGAACTGAACTAGAACTGAACTAGAACTGAACTAGAACTGAACTAGAACTGAACTAGAACTGAACTAGAACTGAACTAGAACTGAACTAGAACTGAACTAGAACTGAACTAGAACTGAACTAGAACTGAACTAGAACTGAACTAGAACTGAACTAGAACTGAACTAGAACTGAACTAGAACTGAACTAGAACTGAACTAGAACTGAACTAGAACTGAACTAGAACTGAACTAGAACTGAACTAGAACTGAACTAGAACTGAACTAGAACTGAACTAGAACTGAACTAGAACTGAACTAGAACTGAACTAGAACTGAACTAGAACTGAACTAGAACTGAACTAGAACTGAACTAGAACTGAACTAGAACTGAACTAGAACTGAACTAGAACTGAACTAGAACTGAACTAGAACTGAACTAGAACTGAACTAGAACTGAACTAGAACTGAATTAGAACTGAACTAGAACTGAACTAGAACTGAACTAGAACTGAACTAGAACTGAACTAGAACTGAACTAGAACTGAACTAGAACTGAACTAGAACTGAACTAGAACTGAACTAGAACTGAACTAGAACTGAACTAGAACTGAACTAGAACTGAACTAGAACTGAACTAGAACTGAACTAGAACTGAACTAGAACTGAACTAGAACTGAACTAGAACTGAACTAGAACTGAACTAGAACTGAACTAGAACTGAACTAGAAATGAACTAGAACTGAACTAGAACTGAACTAGAACTGAACTAGAACTGAAGTAGAACTGAACTAGAACTGAACTAGAACTGAACTAGAACTGAACTAGAACTGAACTAGAACTGAACTAGAACTGAACTAGAACTGAACTAGAACTGAACTAGAACTGAACTAGAACTGAACTAGAAGTGAACTAGAACTGAACTAGAACTGAACTAGAACTGAACTAGAACTGAACTAGAACTGAACTAGAACTGAACTAGAACTGAACTAGAACTGAACTAGAACTGAACTAGAACTGAACTAGAACTGAACTAGAACTGAACTAGAACTGAACTAGAACTGAACTAGAACTGAACTAGAACTGAACTAGAACTGAACTAGAACTGAACTAGAACTGAACTAGAACTGAACTAGAACTGAACTAGAACTGAACTAGAACTGAACTAGAACTGAACTAGAACTGAACTAGAACTGAACTAGAACTGAACTAGAACTGAACTAGAACTGAACTAGAACTGAACTAGAACTGAACTAGAACTGAACTAGAACTGAACTAGAACTGAACTAGAACTGAACTAGAACTGAACTAGAACTGAACTAGAACTGAACTAGAACTGAACTAGAACTGAACTAGAACTGAACTAGAACTGAACTAGAACTGAACTAGAACTGAACTAGAACTGAACTAGAACTGAACTAGAACTGAACTAGAACTGAACTAGAACTGAACTAGAACTGAACTAGAACTGAACTAGAACTGAACTAGAACTGAACTAGAACTGAACTAGAACTGAACTAGAACTGAACTAGAACTGAACTAGAACTGAACTAGAACTGAACTAGAACTGAATTAGAACTGAACTAGAACTGAACTAGAACTGAACTAGAACTGAACTAGAACTGAACTAGAACTGAACTAGAACTGAACTAGAACTGAACTTGAACTGAACTAGAACTGAACTAGAACTGAACTAGAACTGAACTAGAACTGAACTAGAACTGAACTAGAACTGAACTAGAACTGAACTAGAACTGAACTAGAACTGAACTAGAACTGAACTAGAACTGAACTAGAAATGAACTAGAACTGAACTAGAACTGAACTAGAACTGAACTAGAACTGAACTAGAACTGAACTAGAACTGAAGTAGAACTGAACTAGAACTGAACTAGAACTGAACTAGAACTGAACTAGAACTGAACTAGAACTGAACTAGAACTGAACTAGAAGTGAACTAGAACTGAACTAGAACTGAACTAGAACTGAACTAGAACTGAACTAGAACTGAACTAGAACTGAACTAGAACTGAACTAGAACTGAACTAGAACTGAACTAGAACTGAACTAGAACTGAACTAGAACTGAACTAGAACTGAACTGCAACAAAAATTTAGAACACATTTTGTGCAAACAGATATTAGATACATATTTCGTTAATAGAAAAAGAGTTACTCTTTTCGTGAGTAAAATTTTAACATTATTCAATTAAGTCTTGTTCATATGTGTCTTTCATTTCCTTTATTTAAGTTGTAATTCAATTAAACTAAAATATTCTTTTAGCTTCACACTTTATACTTTTATCTTTATCTGCTGCAGGAAATGATTTAATGAAAATTGAACTGGAACTTGTTGAAGACTTTTAACAAAAAACTTTATTGTACACTTTGTGTCACCAGCAAATTACTTATTTAACATTTTTGTACTTTTTTTCTACTGTTTTTTGTGTGAAAATTTCACATTTTATTTAGGAACTACTTACTTTAGTTCCTAAATAAAAACGGACTTCATTAAATTCTACTAAAAATAATGTTTGCCACAGAAACTATGCATTTCAAACTCAACTCTAATGCATGTAAAACTAAATAAAAGCGAGTGTATGTGAAATTTTGGAAACTAATTTGTAGGTTCTTTGGAAAAAAAGGGCCTAAAGGCCATTTTCTATTAAGTTCTAGTTCAGTTCTAGTTCAGTTCTAGTTCAGTTCTAGTTCAGTTCTGTTCAATTCTAGTTCAGTTCTAGTTCAGTTCTAGTTCAGTTCTAGTTCAGTTCTAGTTCAGTTCTAGTTCAGTTCTAGTTCAGTTCTAGTTCAGTTCTAGTTCAGTTCTAGTTCAGTTCTAGTTCAGTTCTAGTTCAGTTCTAGTTCAGTTCTAGTTCAGTTCTAGTTCAGTTCTAGTTCAGTTCTAGTTCAGTTCTAGTTCAGTTCTAGTTCAGTTCTAGTTCAGTTCTAGTTCAGTTCTAGTTCAGTTCTAGTTCAGTTCTAGTTCAGTTCTAGTTCAGTTCTAGTTCAGTTCTAGTTCAGTTCTAGTTCAGTTCTAGTTCAGTTCTAGTTCAGTTCTAGTTCAGTTCTAGTTCAGTTCTAGTTCAGTTCTAGTTCAGTTCTAGTTCAGTTCTAGTTCAGTTCTAGTTCAGTTCTAGTTCAGTTCTAGTTCAGTTCTAGTTCAGTTCTAGTTCAGTTCTAGTTCAGTTCTAGTTCAGTTCTAGTTCAGTTCTAGTTCAGTTCTAGTTCAGTTCTAGTTCAGTTCTAGTTCAGTTCTAGTTCAGTTCTAGTTCAGTTCTAGTTCAGTTCTAGTTCAGTTCTAGTTCAGTTCTAGTTCAGTTCTAGTTCAGTTCTAGTTCAGTTCTAGTTCAGTTCTAGTTCAGTTCTAGTTCAGTTCTAGTTCAGTTCTAGTTCAGTTCTAGTTCAGTTCTAGTTCAGTTCTAGTTCAGTTCTAGTTCAGTTCTAGTTCAGTTCTAGTTCAGTTCTAGTTCAGTTCTAGTTCAGTTCTAGTTCAGTTCTAGTTCAGTTCTAGTTCAGTTCTAGTTCAGTTCTAGTTCAGTTCTAGTTCAGTTCTAGTTCAGTTCTAGTTCAGTTCTAGTTCAGTTCTAGTTCAGTTCTAGTTCAGTTCTAGTTCAGTTCTAGTTCAGTTCTAGTTCAGTTCTAGTTCAGTTCTAGTTCAGTTCTAGTTCAGTTCTAGTTCAGTTCTAGTTCAGTTCTAGTTCAGTTCTAGTTCAGTTCTAGTTCAGTTCTAGTTCAGTTCTAGTTCAGTTCTAGTTCAGTTCTAGTTCAGTTCTAGTTCAGTTCTAGTTCAGTTCTAGTTCAGTTCTAGTTCAGTTCTAGTTCAGTTCTAGTTCAGTTCTAGTTCAGTTCTAGTTCAGTTCTAGTTCAGTTCTAGTTCAGTTCTAGTTCAGTTCTAGTTCAGTTCTAGTTCAGTTCTAGTTCAGTTCTAGTTCAGTTCTAGTTCAGTTCTAGTTCAGTTCTAGTTCAGTTCTAGTTCAGTTCTAGTTCAGTTCTAGTTCAGTTCTAGTTCAGTTCTAGTTCAGTTCTAGTTCAGTTCTAGTTCAGTTCTAGTTCAGTTCTAGTTCAGTTCTAGTTCAGTTCTAGTTCAGTTCTAGTTCAGTTCTAGTTCAGTTCTAGTTCAGTTCTAGTTCAGTTCTAGTTCAGTTCTAGTTCAGTTCTAGTTCAGTTCTAGTTCAGTTCTAGTTCAGTTCTAGTTCAGTTCTAGTTCAGTTCTAGTTCAGTTCTAGTTCAGTTCTAGTTCAGTTCTAGTTCAGTTCTAGTTCAGTTCTAGTTCAGTTCTAGTTCAGTTCTAGTTCAGTTCTAGTTCAGTTCTAGTTCAGTTCTAGTTCAGTTCTAGTTCAGTTCTAGTTCAGTTCTAGTTCAGTTCTAGTTCAGTTCTAGTTCAGTTCTAGTTCAGTTCTAGTTCAGTTCTAGTTCAGTTCTAGTTCAGTTCTAGTTCAGTTCTAGTTCAGTTCTAGTTCAGTTCTAGTTCAGTTCTAGTTCAGTTCTAGTTCAGTTCTAGTTCAGTTCTAGTTCAGTTCTAGTTCAGTTCTAGTTCAGTTCTAGTTCAGTTCTAGTTCAGTTCTAGTTCAGTTCTAGTTCAGTTCTAGTTCAGTTCTAGTTCAGTTCTAGTTCAGTTCTAGTTCAGTTCTAGTTCAGTTCTAGTTCAGTTCTAGTTCAGTTCTAGTTCAGTTCTAGTTCAGTTCTAGTTCAGTTCTAGTTCAGTTCTAGTTCAGTTCTAGTTCAGTTCTAGTTCAGTTCTAGTTCAGTTCTAGTTCAGTTCTAGTTCAGTTCTAGTTCAGTTCTAGTTCAGTTCTAGTTCAGTTCTAGTTCAGTTCTAGTTCAGTTCTAGTTCAGTTCTAGTTCAGTTCTAGTTCAGTTCTAGTTCAGTTCTAGTTCAGTTCTAGTTCAGTTCTAGTTCAGTTCTAGTTCAGTTCTAGTTCAGTTCTAGTTCAGTTCTAGTTCAGTTCTAGTTCAGTTCTAGTTCAGTTCTAGTTCAGTTCTAGTTCAGTTCTAGTTCAGTTCTAGTTCAGTTCTAGTTCAGTTCTAGTTCAGTTCTAGTTCAGTTCTAGTTCAGTTCTAGTTCAGTTCTAGTTCAGTTCTAGTTCAGTTCTAGTTCAGTTCTAGTTCAGTTCTAGTTCAGTTCTAGTTCAGTTCTAGTTCAGTTCTAGTTCAGTTCTAGTTCAGTTCTAGTTCAGTTCTAGTTCAGTTCTAGTTCAGTTCTAGTTCAGTTCTAGTTCAGTTCTAGTTCAGTTCTAGTTCAGTTCTAGTTCAGTTCTAGTTCAGTTCTAGTTCAGTTCTAGTTCAGTTCTAGTTCAGTTCTAGTTCAGTTCTAGTTCAGTTCTAGTTCAGTTCTAGTTCAGTTCTAGTTCAGTTCTAGTTCAGTTCTAGTTCAGTTCTAGTTCAGTTCTAGTTCAGTTCTAGTTCAGTTCTAGTTCAGTTCTAGTTCAGTTCTAGTTCAGTTCTAGTTCAGTTCTAGTTCAGTTCTAGTTCAGTTCTAGTTCAGTTCTAGTTCAGTTCTAGTTCAGTTCTAGTTCAGTTCTAGTTCAGTTCTAGTTCAGTTCTAGTTCAGTTCTAGTTCAGTTCTAGTTCAGTTCTAGTTCAGTTCTAGTTCAGTTCTAGTTCAGTTCTAGTTCAGTTCTAGTTCAGTTCTAGTTCAGTTCTAGTTCAGTTCTAGTTCAGTTCTAGTTCAGTTCTAGTTCAGTTCTAGTTCAGTTCTAGTTCAGTTCTAGTTCAGTTCTAGTTCAGTTCTAGTTCAGTTCTAGTTCAGTTCTAGTTCAGTTCTAGTTCAGTTCTAGTTCAGTTCTAGTTCAGTTCTAGTTCTAGTTCAGTTCTAGTTTAGTTCTAGTTCAGTTCTTGTTTAGTTCTAGTTTAGCTCTAGTTCAGTTCTAGTTCAGTTCTAGTTCAGTTCTAGTTCAGTTCTAGTTCAGTTCTAGTTCAGTTCTAGTTCAGTTCTAGTTCAGTTCTAGTTCAGTTCTAGTTCAGTTCTAGTTCAGTTCTAGTTCAGTTCTAGTTCAGTTCTAGTTCAGTTCTAGTTCAGTTCTAGTTCAGTTCTAGTTCAGTTCTAGTTCAGTTCTAGTTCAGTTCTAGTTCAGTTCTAGTTCAGTTCTAGTTCAGTTCTAGTTCAGTTCTAGTTCAGTTCTAGTTCAGTTCTAGTTCAGTTCGAGTTCAGTTCTAGTTTAGTTCTTGTTCAGTTTTAGTTCATGGGCTTAATTGCCTCATTCGATATTGAAAGAAAACTCAGACTTTTAAGCAAATATTGTGTAGCATATCTTAGGGATGTTTGAAATAATTTATTTTGCAAAAAGTTTTAAAAATTTGAAATCTAAACATATTTATTTATTTGTCAAAACATTAACTTTTAATAAAATTATTTTGACAAACAAGTTATAATTTAGTGAGCCTTATATGTTATTTTGATTATCCTAAAAGTATGCTTCACAAATGTTACTAAAATAACTTACATTTATTTACTAAGATAATTTACATTGCGACGATGTGGCTAAAGTTTTTCATATAGTTCGTGATTCAGTTTTTAATTAATTTGTTCATTCAGTTCTAGGTTTATTTCTAGGTTCAGTTTTAGATTTAGTTCTAGGTTTATTGCTACATATTCAGTTTGTAGTTTTAGTTCTAGGTTTAATTATGGCTTTAGTTCTAGTTTAAGTTCTAGGTTCACTTCTATAATCAGTTCTAGGTTAGGTTCTAGGTTAAGTTTTAATTTTGGTTCTAGTGTTATGACCTTTTCCTCTTAACCTTATTAAATGTGTAGATTTCAAATATTTTGGTTACTCAAATATTTTCAGATTTTTTTTTTTTCCCCAAAAATTTATTTTACTCGTAACTTAAAATGGAGACTAAAAGCTGAATTTCTACCATTTTCATGTTCAAAATTTTTTTTTAGCCTTTTGTGTGTTTGGACTCCAGGCAGCAGCAGCAGCCTGCTATTGTGTGGCCTCAAAGTTTATAATGAATTTTGCCTTAAAACCCTTTAACTATGCTACGAAGTTTTACATTTTTGTTTTACATTTTTTTCGTTTCTTTTTGTGAATTCTAAGCAAAATAAATTCTAAAAAAATAGAAAAATTTATTGTGTTGAAGTGTAAACTGGGCAAAAGTAGAAAAAGTTTCATTTAAAGACTAAATTAATTTGCGTATAAAAATTTTTTGGGTTACAAAATTTGTGGCTTAGAATAGTAGCCAAATGGCACATTATCTAATAAGCTTGAGGGTTAGAGTTAAAATATGAAAGTTTTAAGGAAAAAATGGGAAATATTTGTGGTGTTAATGAAATTAGAATTAAGGGTATGTTAAAGAGAGTTTAATAGAGGGTTAAGGGTTTTTTAAAGGCTTTGATGAGATAGTAATATACATATATTGAAATCTCTGAAATATAGAAAACATAACTTAAGTAACCCAAAAATAGGCTAAACTTTTTGAGAAGGGGTAAATGTATACTTTATTTTCTTGAATATTTTTATGAGCCTTAATGTATACTACACTTTTATACATTACTTTTTTTTGTTTTAGGTAAATGTTGCAATTCTTCTTGGTATATCAAGCGCCCACAAAATATAAAATTTTCTTAAAATCCTAAATATATTCTACAATTTTCTTAAAATTTCTACAAATGCCTTAATGTATGCTAAACTTTTTTTAAAGATTTATAGACCTCAAATTTCACTTAACACAAATCTCTTTTAAATTGCATAAGAAATAAATGAAGTTTTTGTAAATTGTAATTCCCTTAAAAAATTAGCCCAAAAATAGAGAATATTTTTTAGGAAAGTTTTTTACTTTCAACAAGTTTTTAAAAGACACAGTTCTCCAGAACAAATTCATCATCTGGGGATTACCCACATGATGAATTTACATTTTGTTTATTTAAAAAAATAACTAAATCCTTTACTTTCCCACACCTCCCCTTAAATATGCTACAGATTATTTAAAACATTTTGTAAAACCTATAAAATATTGCAACATTTTTTAATATTTACCTTCCAGCAATTGTTATAAATATTTATAAATACAAAAAGACAGAAAAATATGGGAAAAACAGAATTTTTAAATATATTGAATATTTTTTTATATGAAAAAAAAACCTTCACATGTTATGTTATATGTTGCTTTAAAGGGCTCCTACAGGTATGCAATAATTTATATTTAATAGTTATATGTTTTTCTTCTATTTTCCTCTTTCAGTTGGAATCTAAAAAGTTTCTCTCTATGAAGTCTATTCCTCTAAGATGCGTATGCTTACTTTTGGGAGATTTCCTGAAAATATACTATACTTTATATTCTTATAACACATTATAAATAAATTTGTAAATGTTAGCATATCTTTAAGGCATTTGTACACTATATATCATAAGTATATAAAGTATATGATTTAATATGCATTTATTTACAAACAAATTTCCTGTTTCTCTTTTACATTTAAATCTTGTTTTTTTTTTTCTCATACTTACACAGATTTTATGTATTTTTGAATAGATTTCCTGTTTGAAATATATAAAAGAAATTGGAAGAAATCAGAGTGGAACCTGGCAAAGAACCCAGTGCAAAATTGAGCAGCAGTGTTCTGCGTCGTGGAAATCAACTGAGTGAAACTGTTTATCATATTGGTCCTTTGTAAGGCTATTCATTCCCTTTTGTAATTTTATTAAGATTAGCTCCAAAACTATGTTCGTCTGTCTGTCTGTCTGTCTGTCTGCCTATCTGCTTGTATGCCTGTCTGTCTGTCTGTCTGTCTGTCTGTCTGTCTGTCTGTCTGTCTGTCTGTCTGTCTGTCTGTCTGCCTGCCTATCTGCTTGTATGCCTGTCTGTCTGTGTCTGTCTGTCTGTGTGTCTGTCTGTGTCTATCTGTGTCTGTCTATGTCTGTCTGTGTCTGTCTGTGTCTGTCTGTGTCTGTCTGTGTCTGTCTGTGTCTGTCTGTGTCTGTCTGTGTCTGTCTGTGTCTGTCTGTGTCTGTCTGTGTCTGTCTGTGTCTGTCTGTGTCTGTCTGTGTCTGTCTGTGTCTGTCTGTGTCTGTCTGTGTCTGTCTGTGTCTGTCTGTGTCTGTCTGTGTCTGTCTGTGTCTGTCTGTGTCTGTCTGTGTCTGTCTGTGTCTGTCTGTGTCTGTCTGTGTCTGTCTGTGTCTGTCTGTGTCTGTCTGTGTCTGTCTGTGTCTGTCTGTGTCTGTCTGTGTCTGTCTGTGTCTGTCTGTGTCTGTCTGTGTCTGTCTGTGTCTGTCTGTGTCTGTCTGTGTCTGTCTGTGTCTGTCTGTGTCTGTCTGTGTCTGTCTGTGTCTGTCTGTGTCTGTCTGTCTATCTATCTGTCTTTCTTTCTTTCTGTCTGTTTGCCGTCTACATTGAGTAAAAAGGGATTTTTGGAAATTTTGTCGCAAAGGGTTTAAAAACAGGGAAAAAATCTTAAACATTGTATAGAACCAAATTGTAACTACATTTTGAACAGCTATCAAAATAAGCGGACAAGTGTCGGACAGGAACTTTTTGAGACTATCCCCGACAGGGGGTAAAGAAGGGTACATTTTTTAGCCCACTCTTATCTTTTGACACAAATAATATAGAAAGGAACATTGTACTGCAATCAATAGATGTAAAAAATATATTGAACACGTATTTGGTACTTTTTTGATTTCGGGGGGCTAAATGGGTAAAAAAGGGATACAATTATAACTTAACATCTCATAAAGTAATATGATTAAAAACAAAATGTTAACTGCGTTTTAGTAAAATGTACCAAATTCAATTGATACCAAAGAAGTCCCAAATATGCATATGGAACTTTTTGAAATTAGGGGATATAAAGGGAAAAATATTGGTAATGTTATAGCATTTAAACAAATGAATGTTTGTCGGTCTGTCCTTTAGAGAATTGGCTTTTTAGTAAAGTTGTTGGTCATGAACCGGCAAAGGTTTCTTAATTGGTATGACTAGTTTCCGACAGGTGGCGCCACTGAAAATTACTTAAAGTGAATTAAATCGTAAGCTGTGCATTTGATCATACTATGATCTTTAGGAAAGTTGTTGTTTATGCACCGGCGAAGGTTTCTTAGCTGGTATGAATAATTTCCGACAGGTGGCGCTACTGAAAATTACTCAAAGTGAATTAAATCGTAAGCTGTGCATTTGATCATACTATGATCTTTAGCAAAGTTGCTGCACATGAGCCGGCGACTGTTTCTTAGTTGGTATGAATAATTTCCGACAGGTGGCGCCACTGAAAATTACTCAAAGTGAATTAAATCGTAAGTTGTGCATTTGACCATACTATGATCTTTAGCAAAGTTGCTGCGCATGACCCGACGAAGGTTTCTTAGTTAGTGTGACCAATTTCCGACAGATGGCGCTACTGAAAGTTACTCAAAATTAATTAAATCGTAAACTGTGCTTTTGATCATGCTATGATCTATAGCAAAGTTGTTAAGCATGACGCGACGAAGGTTTCTTAGTTGGTATGACAAATTTCCGACAGGTGGCGTTACTGAAAGTTTCTCAAAATTAATTTAATTGTAAACTGTGCTTTTAATCATGCAATGATCTTTAGCAAAATTGTTACGCATGAGCCAACGAAAATTTTGAGTTAGTATGACAAATTTTTGACAGGTGGCGCCACTGAAAATTACTCAAAATTAATTACATCTTAAACTGTGGACTTGATCAGGCTATGTTCTCTAGCAAAGTTGTTACGCATTAGTATGACAACTTTCCGACAGGTGGCTCCACTGAAAATTACTCAAAATTAATTAAATCGTAATCGTATATGAAAACTTTAAAATTTGCTCTGGTACTATAAGGACTATAGCCAAATGTTGACCGATTGTCACAAAATTACATATATACTGACTGGTATTTATATAAAGCTTATTTTGCAAAATTTAGTGTCATAGCTGTCATATTTTATAACCATATAGCTTTTAACTGACGTTTGTGGCATTTGAATAGTTTTCTGGAGCGTTTCTTATATGAAAGCTATGGTCAAATATGGACCGATTCCTATAAAATTTGACATGCTGACTAACAGTTGCATAAAACTTCTCTGTTTTAAATTAAGTTGTCATAGCTATTAAAATTGAATTAAATTTATCAGCATAAATGTGATTTCCGGACAGGGTTATATGAAAGCTTTTACTAAATGTAAACCGATTTCGCCCATTTTCCGTACACAACTTCTGTAAAATATCATAAATAATTTTGTTAAATTTTGTCTCTCTAGCTCTTTGTAGTTACGAGTAAGGAGCTCTCGCTCTTTCATTTGACGGTCAGACCGACAGAGACCCCCTTTCTTTTTGGTATTTTGTGTTTCCGTAAGTTTTTTATATGGAAGCTATTGTCAAATGGTGACCGTTTGTGACAAAATTTTGCATACTTGCTGGCATTGATATAAGACTTCCTTGCGCTTAATTTAGTGGTTATATCTATTATAGTTTTACATTTATTGGAAAGAAGAGTTCGATCTTGCAATGTCTCGCCATAAGAGATGCCCGGCATTCGCGGGTAAGAACAAATGTCGTATTGACATTAGATAGGGATTTTATTGCAGCCTGACTGTCGATACAGAAACGAATATCCCTGTCTTATACTCTGTGGTATCTCAACCATTTGACTGCTTTGTGAATAGCCGATAGTAGGACACTACATTGATCAGGGAGCCTAAAGCAAATTTCCTTCCCTAGAAGTGGGATGAAGAAGCCCCCCCTACGCCTATCTTTGACTTCGATCCATCAGTGTAAACCTCCAGACAGCCGTCATCTGAAGATGAGGGTTCTACAGAGATAGTCACAGTGAAAGATTTGTCGATGATAGGAGTGGATATGCAGTTATCTATATGGTCAGGGATATTTGTAATTTTGTCCAGGATAGTGGAATGTCCGGTTTGTGAGTGGGACCAGGTTCCAATTGTGCTCAGACGGACAGCCGAGTTAAGAGCAATTTGCATTGCCATTAGTTCGACCGGGAGCCAGTTGAGCATAGTGAAGAGCGCCTTAGATGGAGTAATTCTTAAGGCACCGGTAATCATTAGAGCGGAAGATCTTAAAAATTTGTTCAAATAGTTCCTCTGGTTAGCCTTGGTGAGTGCTGGCCACCAGACCAGCGCACCATACATTAATATAGGCTTAACCACCATGTCGAAGAGCCAGGCAGTGTTGATGGGATTAAGCCTCCAGGTTTTGCCAATGGCCCCTCTGCATGAATAGGGTGCAATAGACGCCTTAGACAACCTGGATTGGGTGTTCAGGCTCCAGGACAGTTTAGAGTCCAGAATGACCCCCAGATATTTGGCGTGGTCAGTGAGCATAAGTTGAACCTTATTTAATTTAGGAAGGATAAAGCTAGGTATTTTGTATTTACGTGAGAAAAGTACAAGTTCCGTTTTAGTTGGATTGACTCCAAGGCCATTAGAGACGCTCCATCGATAAAGTATGTTAAGAGCTGTTTCGAGACGTTGTGGCAGTGTGTTAAGGAATTTCCCTGACACTGTTATAGCAACATCGTCCGCGTATGCGATAGTGTTGAATCTCAGAGAATCTAATTCAGTGAGTAGTTTATTAATGGCAAGGTTCCACAGAAGAGGTGATAGTACACCCCCTTATGGAGTACCTCGACAAGCTACTTTATAGATTGTAGCTGTGCCCATGGTTGAACAGATGACTCTATAGGTGAGAAGCGTATCTACAAACGAGATAATAGATTTGTCGACCCTTAAGTCCTCCATTGCCGATAAGATCGACTCAGGTCGTATGTTATTAAAAGCGCCCTCTATGTCTAGGAAGGCGGCAAGTGTGAATTCACGATTGAACTCAAGATATTTTTCAATATGACCAACTAGTGAGTGGAGTGCAGTCTCAACTGATTTGCCTTTGTTGTAGACATGCTGTGAGTTGGACAGGAGCCTTGGATCTAATGAAGCACGAATGTGCGCTTCAATGATACGTTCCAAAGTTCCTAGCTTATGTAAAACTTCTAAATACCAAATTTTATCATCATAGCTATTATAGTTTGCTATTTATAAGCAAATAAGCGATTAGCCTAGGCGAGGTTATAAGGGAGCTGTGGTCAAATGTGAACCGATATAAGATTCGGCAGAGCCAAATATAACACTCTTATTTGTTTCAAGTTGTTTCTTATATAACTCGTAGCTTTGTTTTGCAATTCTTTGCTGGGTTATCTAGTATTTACAATATTTTATGCTTGTTAGTTTCATATATTGTAATGCCATGTGTATGTGCATCATCATATTGCTTCCATCTCATACATACATACATACAATACATATGTATATGTTAAGATATATTCCATTCCATTTCTTCAACATCTTTATAGTACATTTTCCTTCCAAAATCTATTTATTTTATGCAGAAAAATCATCTCTTTAGACTAGAAAATTTTCTTATGCTACAATTTCTTATTTATTTGTGATTTAAAATAAACTAGAGAGACAATTTTATTTAGATATTTTCTA
Organism: Stomorhina lunata; assembly: GCA_933228675.1. Taxonomy (NCBI): domain Eukaryota; kingdom Metazoa; phylum Arthropoda; class Insecta; order Diptera; family Rhiniidae; genus Stomorhina; species Stomorhina lunata. The sequence continues at coordinate 18,101,613 of OW121743.1, forward strand.
GTCGTTTTGCACCTTGTTTATTTATGTACAACTAAATATTTCTCTTTTATTAGATTTTTATTTGTTTTCCTATTTTTTCCTGTACATTTTCCTTATTAGATTTTGTGATTTGTAGAAAATAAGTCTAGCAAATCGTTTTGCGAACATATGTTTTCTTGTAGAATGTGTTAAAAGGATTGAAATTTACATATTGTCTTGTAAGAGTAGAGAAATAAATTCTGTTGGTTAAGGTTGAAGGAATATTTGAAAGAATTTAAGGCATTTTAAAATCTAGAAAATTGTTGGAGTATATTTTAAGGAGTCACTTAATTTCTTTTAAGGCTCTTTAAGGTATGCCTCGTTTTTATTTTATAGCAAAATTCGGCCTCTCTTTATAAATTATATTTGAACTAGAACTAAATCAAAAAATAAACCTAGAACTAGACCTAAAACTGAACCTAGAACTGAACTAGAATTGAACTGAACTAGAACTGAACGAGAACTGAACTAGAACTGAACTAGAACTGAACTAGAACTGAACTAGAACTGAACTAGAACTGAACTAGAACTGAACTAGAACTGAACTAGAACTGAACTAGAACTGAACTAGAACTGAACTAGAACTGAACTAGAACTGAACTAGAACTGAACTAGAACTGAACTAGAACTGAACTAGAACTGAACTAGAACTGAACTAGAACTGAACTAGAACTGAACTAGAACTGAACTAGAACTGAACTAGAACTGAACTAGAACTGAACTAGAACTGAACTAGAACTGAACTAGAACTGAACTAGAACTGAACTAGAACTGAACTAGAACTGAACTAGAACTGAACTAGAACTGAACTAGAACTGAACTAGAACTGAACTAGAACTGAACTAGAACTGAACTAGAACTGAACTAGAACTGAACTAGAACTGAACTAGAACTGAACTAGAACTGAACTAGAACTGAACTAGAACTGAACTAGAACTGAACTAGAACTGAACTAGAACTGAACTAGAACTGAACTAGAACTGAACTAGAACTGAACTAGAACTGAACTAGAACTAGAACTGAACTAGAACTGAACTAGAACTGAACTAGAACTGAACTAGAACTGAACTAGAACTGAACTAGAACTGAACTAGAACTGAACTAGAACTGAACTAGAACTGAACTAGAACTGAACTAGAACTGAACTAGAACTGAACTAGAACTGAACTAGAACTGAACTAGAACTGAACTAGAACTGAACTAGAACTGAACTAGAACTGAACTAGAACTGAACTAGAACAGAACTAGAACTGAACTAGAACTGAACTAGAACTGAACTAGAACTGAACTAGAACTGAACTAGAACTGAACTAGAACTGAACTAGAACTGAACTAGAACTGAACTAGAACTGAACTAGAACTGAACTAGAACTGAACTAGAACTGAACTAGAACTGAACTAGAACTGAACTAGAACTGAACTAGAACTGAACTAGAACTGAACTAGAACTGAACTAGAACTGAACTAGAACTGAACTAGAACTGAACTAGAACTGAACTAGAACTGAACTAGAACTGAACTAGAACTGAACTAGAACTGAACTAGAACTGAACTAGAACTGAACTAGAACTGAACTAGAACTGAACTAGAACTGAACTAGAACTGAACTAGAACTGAACTAGAACTGAACTAGAACTGAACTAGAACTGAACTAGAACTGAACTAGAACTGAACTAGAACTGAACTAGAACTGAACTAGAACTGAACTAGAACTGAACTAGAACTGAACTAGAACTGAACTAGAACTGAACTAGAACTGAACTAGAACTGAACTAGAACTGAACTAGAACTGAACTAGAACTGAACTAGAACTGAACTAGAACTGAACTAGAACTGAACTAGAACTGAACTAGAACTGAACTAGAACTGAACTAGAACTGAACTAGAACTGAACTAGAACTGAACTAGAACTGAACTAGAACTGAACTAGAACTGAACTAGAACTGAACTAGAACTGAACTAGAACTGAACTAGAACTGAACTAGAACTGAACTAGAACTGAACTAGAACTGAACTAGAACTGAACTAGAACTGAACTAGAACTGAACTAGAACTGAACTAGAACTGAACTAGAACTGAACTAGAACTGAACTAGAACTGAACTAGAACTGAACTAGAACTGAACTAGAACTGAACTAGAACTAGAACTGAACTGAACTAGAACTGAACTAGAACTGAACTGAACTAGAACTGAACTGAACTAGAACTGAACTAGAACTGAACTAGAACTGAACTAGAATTGAACTAGAACTGAACTAGAACTGAACTAGAACTGAACTAGAACTGAACTAGAACTGAACTAGAACTGAACTAGAACTGAACTAGAACTGAACTAGAACTGAACTAGAACTGAACTAGAACTGAACTAGAACTGAACTAGAACTGAACTAGAACTGAACTAGAACTGAACTAGAACTGAACTAGAACTGAACTAGAACTGAACTAGAACTGAACTAGAACTAGAACTGAACTGAACTAGAACTGAACTAGAACTGAACTGAACTAGAACTGAACTGAACTAGAACTGAACTAGAACTGAACTAGAATTGAACTAGAACTGAACTAGAACTGAACTAGAACTGAACTAGAACTGAACTAGAACTGAACTAGAACTGAACTAGAACTGAACTAGAACTGAACTAGAACTGAACTAGAACTGAACTAGAACTGAACTAGAACTGAACTAGAACTGAACTAGAACTGAACTAGAACTGAACTAGAACTGAACTAGAACTGAACTAGAACTGAACTAGAACTGAACTAGAACTGAACTAGAACTGAACTAGAACTGAACTAGAACTGAACTAGAACTGAACTAGAACTGAACTAGAACTGAACTAGAACTGAACTAGAACTGAACTAGAACTGAACTAGAACTGAACTAGAACTGAACTAGAACTGAACTAGAACTGAACTAGAACTGAACTAGAACTGAACTAGAACTGAACTAGAACTGAACTAGAACTGAACTAGAACTGAACTAGAACTGAACTAGAACTGAACTAGAACTGAACTAGAACTGAACTAGAACTGAACTAGAACTGAACTAGAACTGAACTAGAACTGAACTAGAACTGAACTAGAACTGAACTAGAACTGAACTAGAACTGAACTAGAACTGAACTAGAACTGAACTAGAACTGAACTAGAACTGAACTAGAACTGAACTAGAACTGAACTAGAACTGAACTAGAACTGAACTAGAACTGAACTAGAACTGAACTAGAACTGAACTAGAACTGAACTAGAACTGAACTAGAACTTATCTAGAAATGAACTAGAACTGAACTAGAACTAAACTAGAACTGAACTAAACCAAAAACTGATTCATGAGCTAAATCAAAAACTTGATCAAGAACTGAGCATAGAACTTAACTAAACGTAGGACTGAACTAATGTTTTCTTAAAAAATATTGCATATATTTAGGCATTCTATTTTTACTATTAAGAAAAAAATATTTTGAAAATATTATATCGAAAAGAAGAGAAATCTGTTTCTTAAAAACAATTGCCTGTATTTAGGCATTTTACTTTGCCCATAAAAAATAAACTATTGTCTACATTCGGGCATTTTTCTTTAACTAATTAGGAATTCCAAGCAAGCAAATATTGTATTCAAAATAAAAGCAATATTAATGAAAATCAAAAGATACGGAAACTACAAAAACCATTTTTATAGCAAATATTATAGCAATATATCCCTTAACAGCAATTTACACATATCAACTGGACAATTAAATCTGCCACGTTGGCATTTCACTAGATGTTTTTACAACAAACAGCCTTTAGCAAATTTTATTACAACATGCCCTTCACCCCCCTTCTATTTCCGCCCAGTTTTACTTAGTCGGTCTGATTGGATAGTGAAGAATAAAACTAACGTTTTATAAATGAAAAGAAAACATTTTACGACTCACAACAATTAATTTCGTCGGGCTAACAAAATGTGTTGCCTAGACTGCCCTTGATGAAACAAAATGAAATGAAAATCTAGGAAAACAAAATATTTTTTTGCTCTAGAATTTATTTTGTTTGCAAATAGTGAATGAAAATTAAAGAAAATATAACAAGAAACCGGAAAAGCTGACAAAAACATAACATTTTTCCCTTAACAGGCAAAATAATGAAGAAAGAAAAATTAAAGCCTACCATCAGGCGCCATATAATTGCAAAATGTTTAACATACTTCGAGTAGCTGAAGTCCCCAAGTTAATCACAGAAAACTCAAAACTATTATTTTCTTTTTATTTTATTCTTTTTTCCCCTTAATAAATGAAAAAAAGAACCAAAGATGTCTGCTTTTAAGAAAAAAGAAAAGGTTAAATTTATTTCCCTTAAGAAAACAGTCAAAATATATAAAAACTTTCCAAAAACTTTGCCAATTTCTTCGAATAACTTTTACTTTCCTTCTTTAATATAAAGAGTGTAAAAAATGTCTTAATTTTCTTATTATCTCTTGTTCATTGCTGGGCTTTTAAAGGTCATCTTTGGATTTTCTGGAAAGTTTTAAGCAAAACTAAAGGCGAAGGATAACCGAAAAAAAGTCCAAAGCAATTAAGTTAATCAAAAAAGTTTCTTGCCTCTCCAATCCAATTTTAAATATATTTTCACAGACAACAAGCTGTCATTGCTGCATAAAAGTTTTCCTGCTTCATTTTTTCATTATATTTCCTCGTTTTTTTTGGATTCATATCAAGTCTACGCCAAAAAGTATGCAATGCAGTATCAGTGGTCTGCCTTTTGGATATAAAATATTATTAAAATGAAATATTTCCATGAATAAAATCTGTTTTTTAAACAAATTGCTTGAATATGGGTTTGCAGGCGTAGGATTTTGGTCAGTATTTTAAAATTTAAAGCATACTCTTAGGAGATTAAATAGTAAATGTGTAAAAATATTTCAGGAATAAAACATGTGTTCAAAATCTCTATAATATATATTATAAAATTCCCTCTGAAATCCCTTTTGCTAACATTTCTAATTTATTGCCTACCTTCAGGCTCTCACTTCATCATCACCTCCTTGACATTTGTCTATTATCATTAAATCTATAATTCTAATTCCACTACACATTAATATATCTAACTCGTATACATGTATTATAAAAAATCTCCTTTTCATCTTGTCCATTTGTTTCTCTATTGTCTTTATATATAATTGTATTTCAATATTTGTTGCATACTTTCCTGCTTCGTATTTGTTATTTTAGCATTTCATCCGTAAAATGTGCATTGGAAATATTGTTATTGTTAAGCAAATATTTACTTTAACATCAAAATACAATCCAATTGAAAGATTTTTACAGAAAGTTTGTATGTATGAGAAAAATTTTATATTAAATTGAAGAAAACTTGAAAGGAATATATTTTCTAAAGCCTGTAGTTGGGGGATATGAATGCATTTTGGATATCAATTTGGACGTTGTCGACTTTAGCAGACCCAAATTATAATATACTAAGACTATTGTCAAATAGGGCTACATTTGACTGGGTTTAAAGTCGGTTAGGACTATAGACCTTTTAGAATATGGTCATCCCAGACTATTGTCGATTAGAACTATGGTCTCTTCAGACATTGGTCTGAGACCACAGACTTTAGTCGTTAACAACTCAGATCCTGTAGACTCAACTAATAGCTGACACTTACTTTAGACCACTTAGACTAAACAAGACTAGGACTATAGTCTTCTTAGGTATCAGTCAACTATGACCAGGCGTAGGCAGCCCATACCACCAGAAGCCGAAGACATTTTGTAATTTTCGTAAATATGACGTTCACTAATGAAACTCATAAAAAAGAGAACAAAAACAATTCAGTTGGAATTTGGATGTTAGCAAAGTCGGTTGGTGCTGTTTTGTTAAAGAAAATTTTTTTGGTTTTATATAGAAAAAATTTTGATAGCAAAATTTTTATCAAAAAATTTTTGATAAAAAAAAAAAATTCTATAGAAAAATTGTTGATAAAAAAATTTTCTAAAGAAACATTTTTCTATCAAAAATTTTCTATAAAAAAAATTTTGATAGCAAAATTTTCTATCGAAAAATTTTTAATAAAAAAAATTTTCAATAGAAAAATTTTTGGTAAAAAAATTTCCTACAGAAAAATTTTTGGTTAAAAAATTTCCTATAGAAAAATTTTTGATAGCAAAATTTTCTATACAAAAATTTTTGTAAAAAAATTTTTGTTAAAACAATTTGTAATAAAAAAATTTTCTATAGAAAAATTTTAGATAAAAAAAATTTTCTATAGAAAAACTTTTGATAAAAAAATTTTCTATAGAAAAATTTTTGATAAAAAAATTTTCTATAGAAAAATTTTTGATAAAAAAATTTTCTGTAGAAAAATTTTTGATAAAAAAATTTTCTATAGAAAAATTTTTGATAAAAATATTTTTTATAGAAAAGTTTTTGACAAAAATATTTTCAATAGAAGAATTTCTGATAAAAAAAATTTCTATAGAAATTTTAGTTGAAAAAAAATTTTCTTTATAAAAATTTTTGATAACAAAACTTTCTATAGAAAAATTTTTCATAACAAAATTTTCTTTAGAAAATTTTTGATAACAAAATTTCCAAAAGAAAAATTTCTGCTAAAAAAATTTTCTATAGAAAAATTTTTGATAACAAAATTTTCTATAGAAAAATTTTTGATAAAAAAATTTTCTATAGAAAATAATAATAATAGTAAAGTTTTCTATAAAAAAAATGTATAGAAAAATTTTTGATAGCAAAATTTTCAATAGAAAAATTTTTGTTAACAAAATTTTCTATAGAAAATTTTTTGATAATAAAATGTTCTATAGAAAAATTTTTGATAAAAAAAAAATTCTATAGAAAAATTTTTATTAGAAAAGATTTCTATAGAAAATTTTTTGATAAAAAACATTTTCTATAGAAAATTTTTTGATAAAAAATGTTCTATAGAAAAATTTTTGATAAAAAAATTGTCTATAGAAAAATTTTGATAAAAAAAATTTTCTATAGAAAAATTTTTGATAAAAAAATTTTCCATAGAAAAATTTTTGATACAAAAATTTTCTATAGAAAAATTTTTTGTCAAAAAATTGTCTATAGAAAAATTTTTGGTAAACAAAATTTCCTATATAAAAATTTTTGGTAGCAAAAATTTTCTATAGAAAAATTTTTGATAAAAAAATTTTCTATAGAAAAATTTTTGATAAAAAAAATTTCTATAGAAAAATTTTCTTAAAATTTTTGATACAAAAATTTTCAATAGAACAATTTTTGGTATTCTAAAGAAAAATTGTTGATAGCAAAATCTTCTATAGAAACATTTTTGGTTTTAAAATTTTCTATAGAAAAATTTTCTATCGAAAAATTGTTAACAAAAAATTGTCTATAGAAAAATTTTTGGTAAAAAAATTTCCTATAGAAAAATTTTTGATAGAAAAATTTTCTGTAGACAAATTTTTGATAAAAAAATTTTCTTTACAAAAACTTTTGATAAAAACAATTTCTATAGATAAATTTTTGATAAAAAAATTTTTTATAGACAAAATTTTTGATAAAAAAAATTTCCTTAGACAAATTTTTGATAAAAAAATTTTCTATAGAAAAATTTTTGATAAAAAGATTTTCTATAGACACATTTTCGATGAAAAAATTTTCTATAGAAAAATTTTTGATAAAAAAATTTTCTATAGACAACTTTTTTATTGATAAAAAGATTTTCTATGGAAAAAATTTTTTATGAAATAAATTTTCTATAGAAAAATTTTTGATAAAAAAATTTTCTATGGAAAAATTTTTGATAGAAAAATTTTCTGCTGTAAAATTTGAGTTCAAAAAATTGCTATAGAAAAATTTTTGATAGCAAAATTTTATATAAAAGAATTTTTGAAAAAAAAAACCTATTTTTCTATAGAATTTTTTTTTTTTAATTTCTATGGAAAAATTTTTGATAAAAAAAAATTCTTGATAAAAAAAATTCTATAGAAAAATTTTTGATAAAAAAAAGTTCTATAGAAAAATTTTTGATAAAAAAAATTTCTATAGAACATTTTTGATAAAAAAAAAAAAAAAATTCTACAGAAAAATTTTTGATAAAAAGATTTTCTATAGACACACTTTCGATGAAAAAAATTTTCTATAGAAAAATTTTTGATAAAAAAATTTTCTGTTTTTTTATAAAAAAAAATTTTCTATAGAAAAATTTTTGATAAAAAAATTTTCTGTTGTAAAATTTTTGTTCAAAAAATTGCTATAGAAAAATTTTTGATAACAAAATTTTCTATAAAAGAATTTTTGAAAAAAAACAATTCCAATTTTATATAGAAATTTTTTTCATAAAAAAAAATTCTATCGAAAAATTTTTGATAAAAAAAAAAATCCTTATTAAAAAAAAATTTTTCTATAGAAAAATTTTTGATAAAAAAATAGAAAATTTTTTGATAAAAAAAATAAAAGAAATTTTTTGATAAAAAAATATATATATCTATAAAAATAAAAATATATATATATATATCTATAAAAAAATTATTGAAAAAAAAATAAAAAAATTTTCTATAGAAAAATTTTTGTTAAAAAAATTTTCTATAGAAAAATTTTTGATAAAAAAATTTTCTATAGAAAAATTTTTGATAAAAAAATTTTCTATAGGAAAATTTTTGATAAAAAAATTTTCTATAGAAAAATTTTTGATAAAAAAGTTTTCTATAGAAAAATTTTTGATAAAAAATTAGTCTTTGCGATTTGTTTAGATAATCAAAAAACAGATTAATCCGCTTAATGATCAAAAAAAAGTGTACAAAAAGACTCCTAGAGGAGCTTAGCAAGCGACTAGTTATAAGTAGCACAAAAAAAATCTTGCAAAATAAGCATAGTGAAAATATAATCATGCAAATGATCGTAATATGACTGTTTTTTGGTGATAAAAAAAGGCAACAAAAAGAAATCGTATCGCATTATGGGTGGTATGATTTAGTTGGTTAGCACGTCGACCACTAAGCATTACATATCATATTCAGCCCGAGTTCGATCCTCGGTCTCGGCAACATCATTTTTTTGTAATTAGAAACGCAACTTCGCTGTTCTGAAAATAGATATGACGTTGTTGAGCTTTATTTTTTTAGCCAATCTAGTGCAGTCATAATCTAATCATAATTGTTCCGAAAAACTAGTCATTTAAGACTCTTTCTGAAGAGACGCATGAAGGGTACGATTTTCTCACAAAAAAAAATTCATTTTTGACTCATTAGTAATATCATAAATGATCATTTTAATCGTGCAGTGGAGTCAAAAAAGACTCATATTTGATTAAAATTAAAAAAAAAATGCTAGCATATATCTCGTCGGAAAGCCAAAGTATTATATCTTCGTTTTGTAGATTTAAATCAAGCCAAGCGAATCATTAGTTAAAAAAATCCCATCGGATCACTATTATCGTATTTAGTCATTAGAAAATGTTTGTTCTTAATATCAAGCCAAAGTTCTTAAAAGGACTCTGTAAAATTAACTTCGGCTAATGCGGATCTTCTGACTGAAGCTTGAGTGTATAAACTTATTTGTTTATCGTAAGCCTAAATAAAAAGGCCTTTTTCAACATCTCATGAAATTACGAATCTCTTCTCTAGCATCCAATTGTTCCACTAGAGCGTCTGTGGGCATGTGCCATATACACCCGCAACAGCCATATTAAGAAACCGAAGGGTTTTAGATCTTTGACCTTCGTCACGTCTGTATCCTAATCAGCACCTAGAAGAAGCTCTACCCTACAAAGCATACAAGTAACCAGATGAGGACTATATTGACTTTTCTTTGCACCAGGAAATGACTCAGATGCAGCCGAAGAGAAGAAAAATGTATCTAAAGAAACCAAAGAGGTCATTAGATCTTAAATCGACTCAGTCTATAGTTTACACTTTTTGTAATCAAAGTAAATTGTTTAGAATCGGTTCCAGCTATAGTCCACTCTTAAGGTACAGGGCCAATACACGCGACATGCGGCTGCAGGCGGTCGTAGTATTGCTAGTACAAAAAATGTGCTTGCCGCGTGCATTGGCCTTCTACCTTTACTCTAATCATTACCTTTTAAAGTCAACTCTAACTGTACTCGACTGTAACTATAGTTCAATAGATGGCATTTACTTCTCGCAGTTAAAAAAATGTTGCTTTAATATTTGCATACTTGATGTCTATAACTTTTACTTTTTCAAAGCTTTTGACCTTTTCAAACCTAAAGGTATTTGAAGCATTTTTTTTTGTTTTTGTTTTTGTTTTTTTTTTTTTGATGTTACCAAACTCAATTTGGTAAGTGCTTTAATGAATTTGAAAATAAAACAAAAACTGAAATGTCACAGTGCCTTAATACACATACATTTTTTTTTCAGAGACATTTTTGGAAAAACATCTTTTGTAGGGGGGAAAATGGAAAAAATGCGAAAAAATGATGACTTGAGTGAATTTTTTAGCAAACTTTTTAAAAGCTTTAAATGATTTTAGGCTTATAAACAGAAAAATAACAGCAAAAAGTAAATGAAAAAAAGTAGTTTGCTTTTTTTATTTGGAGAGTTTAATTAAGAAAAAATGGGTAACTTTGAAATAAAAATTTGTTAAAGAGCTAAAAGCCTTAAAAGCTTTTTTTTAGTACACAATTTTAACTTACATTAAGATTACAACTTTTATATATGTAGGATAACTTTGAATGAATAAAGGGTATTTTTTAAGACTTAAAACCAAAAATTTATATTTAAGATTAAAAGCTTTTAAAGCTTTTCATGTTTTTTTTTTGTATTTTGATTGTAACTTATATTTACTTTATAAATTTGAAAAGTAAAGGGTTATTTTTAAAGTCTTTAAACTAATCATTAAGTACTAAAGCTTAAAAGTTTTTAAAGCTTTTCATGTTCTTTTTATTTTTCAATTTAAACTTATATTTACTTATTAAATTTAAAAAAAGTAAAACATAATTTTGAAAGACTTCAAACCAAAAATTCATATTAGAGCTTAAAAGCTTTTACTTGTATTAGAGCTTAAAAGCTTTTCATGTTTTCCTTACATTTTTCAATTTTAACTTCTTTTTACTTTATAAATTTGAAAACTAAAATGTATTTTCAAAGACTTTGAGCCAAAAATTCATACTAGAGCTTAAAAGCTTTTAAAGCTTTCCATGTTTTTTTTTTTATTTTTCAATAATTACTTATATTTACTTTATAAATTTAAAAAATAAAGGGTCTTTAAACCAATAAATAATTACTTAATCTTAAAAGCTTTTAAAGCTTTTCATTTTTTTTATTTTTCAATTTAAACTTATGTTTACTTTATAAATATGAAAAAATAAAACATAATTTTGAAAGACTTTAAACCAAAAATTCATATTAGAGCTTAAAAGCTTTAAATTTAATTAGAGCTTAAAAATCTTTCATGTGTTTCCTTACATTTTTAAATTTTAACTTCTATTTACTTTATAAATTTGAAAACTAAAATGTATTTTGAAAGACTTTAAGCCAAAAATTCATACTAGAGCTTAAAGCTTTTAAAGTTTTTCATGTTTTTTTTTCATTTTTCAATTATTTTATATTGAATTTATAAGTTTGAAAAATAAAAAATAAAATAAATACTAAATCTTAAAAGCTTTTAAAGCTTTTCATGTTTTTTTTTATTTTTTAATTTAAACTTATGTTTACTTTATAAATATGAAAAAATAAAGAATAATTTTGAAAAACTTTAAAACAAAAATTCATATTAGAGCTTTAAAGCTTTAAATTGTATTAGAGCTTAAAAGCTTTTCATGTTTTTCCTTACATTTTTAAATTTTTACTTATATGTATTTACTTTATATATTTGAAAACTAAAATGTATTTTGAAAGACTTTAAGCCAAAAATTCATACTAGAGCTTAAAGCTTTCAAAGTTTTTCATGTTTTTTTTTTATTTTTCAATTATTTTATATTTACTTTATAAATTTGAAAAATAAAGGGTTATTTTGAAAGTCCTTAAACCAATATATAAGTACTACAGCGTAAAAGCTTTTAAATCTCTTCATGTTTTTTATTTTTTAACTTAAACTTATGTTTACTTATTAAATTTGAAAAAAATAAAGGATAATTTTGAATGACTTTAAACCAAAAATTCATTAAATTATATTAGAGCTTAAAAGCTTTTAAAGCTTTTAATGTTTTTCTTATTATTTTTCAATTATAATTTCTATTTACTTTATAACTTTAAAAATAAAGGGTTATTTTAAAAGTTTTTAAAAAATAAATAACTACTAAAGCTTTAAAGCTTTTAAAGCTTTTCATGTTTTTCTTATTATATTTCAATTATAACTTATATTTACTTTATAACTTGAGAAATAAAGGGTTATTTTAAAAGTTTTTAAAAAATAAATAAGTACTAAAGCTTAAAAGCTTTAAAACTTATGCTTACTTTATAAATTTGAAAAAATAAAGAATAATTTTGAAACACTTTAAACCAAAAATTAATATTTGAGCTTAAAAGCTTTAAATTGTATTAGAGCTTAAAAACATTTAAAGCTTTTCATGTGTATCTTTATATTTTCAATTTCAAACTTCTATTCACTCCATAAATTTGAAAAATAAAGGGTATTTTAAAAGACTTAAACCAAAAATTCATACTAGAGCTTAAAAGCTTTTGAAGATTTTCATGATATTTTCTATTTTTCAATGTAATTACTTTAAGATAATGGATAACATTGAAAGCTTAAAAGCTTTACATGTTTTTTTCTTCTTCAATTCTAATTTTTATAAATTTATAAAATAAAGTTTAGTTTTGAAAGACTTTAAAACAAAAATTCGTACAAGAGCTTAAAAGCTTTTCTTGTTTTATTTTTTTAATTCAATTATAACTTGTATTTACTTTATAAATTTTAAAAGTAAAGTTCAATTTTGATAGGCTTTAAAAGAAAAATTCGTATTAGAGCTTAAAAGCTTTTAAAGCTTTTGATGTTTTTTTTTTTATTTTTCAATTTGAATTTACATTTAATTTATTAATTTAAAAAATAAAGGGTAATTTTGAAAGACTTTAAGCCGAAAATTTTTAAAAGCTTTTAAACCTTTTCATATTTTACTTTATAAATTTGAAAAATAAAGGGTAATTTTCAAAGACTTTCAATTAAAAACTTATACTAGAGCATAAAAGCTTTTCATGTTTATATTTCAGTTATAACTTATTTACTTATTATTTACTTATATTTACTTTATAAATTTGAAAAATCAAAAATTCATACTAGAGCTTAAAGCTTTTAATTTGTTATTATTTTTTTTTTTGATTTTAACATATATTTACTATAAATTTGGAAAATGAAGAGTAATTTTGAATTACTTTTAAGCAAAAAATCATATTAGAGCTTAAAAGCTTTTCATTCATATATAGATATTTTTTTATTTTAACTTATCTTTGCTTTATATATTTATAAACGGTAACTTTAAATAACGTAAAAACAACAATTCCTTTTAGAGCTTAAAAGCTTTGAAAGCTTTTCTTGTTTCATTTATTTTTAAATTTTAATATATATTTACTTAATAAATTTGAAAAAAAGAGGATAGTTTTGAAAGACTTTTAACCAAAAATTCATATCAAAACTTAAAAGCTTCTAAAGCTTTTTATGTTTTGTTTTTCAATTATAACTTATATTTACTTTATGAGTGTGAAAAATAAAGGGTCATCTTAAAAAACTTTAAACCAAAAATTCATACTAGAGCTTAAAAGCTTTTAGAGCTTTCATATTTTTTGATTATTTTTTAATTTGAACTTTTATTTACTTTATTAATTTTGAAAGACTTTAAACCAAAAATTCGTATAAGAGCTTAAAAGCTTTTCATTGTTATTTTTATTATTTTTAAATTTTAATGTATATATATTTGCTTTTAAAATTTTTAATATTAAGGTTGACTTTGAACAACTTTAAACAAAAAATTCGTTTTCAAACCTAAGAGCTTTTAAAGCTTTTCATTATTTTTTGCTTTTATTTGCAGTTTAAACTTTTATTTGAGTTGATAAATCAATCAAGATTTTCTTTTTTTTATTTCGTTTATTTTATATTTAAATACCTCCAAATTGTATTCCCTTATTTCAGTATCCATTTTTATCGCCAACTTCGTTTCAGCAACATTTTTCCTTGATTGAGTATTGTTGTCAATGCTTTAGAAATTGTTGAGCTTTTTTTTACAGTTGCAGCAAACTGCTAAATCAGCAGCTTTTGGCTGAGCAAAAACTTCAGTTTTTTATTTGGGTCTATTTTCTTTCGTTCCCAAAAGACTCGTTAGGTTTATTAAATTTTGAAGGCAACTCAAACAATTTTAGATGAGCGTTGATTTGGCTCTGTCTATCTCTAGTCAGCAACTGTCGCGTGATGTCATAGATGTTGGTGGAAATGAGAGATTAGTGACCGGAAAGTTGGAGGTAGTAGACAAGGCTATAAAGGAAAAAATATAGTAGTGAAACAATAGGAACTCGAGAAGCAAAAATAAAATGAAATAAAAAGAAAAAAATTAAGGGACATCAATATTAAATTGAGGACAATTTCAAATTAACATAATTTAGAGCTGGATTTAAGTGGGGAGGGGGGTCTATATTATATAAGATGATGGTCAAATAAACTGCGATTTAAAATTGGTTTATAAATTTTCATATTACACTCCTCGAAAATCCCTTTATAAAACTTAAATTTTATTGATTCATGCCATGACCCCTTTGCACTTTCTACCACATACCTTTTACATTAATTATATGTATGTATATGTATACGTTGCGTTAACTCTGCCACAGTTTGCTATCATGCATCTCAGGCCTGACGCTTAAGCGGAAGTGAAAAGGTGTTGGTTTGATTAAAATCATTGACATTAAAGTATATACGAGCTCCTGAAAACACAAACTGTATAAATTTATAATACAAAATCTGCTGCTCCGACACCCCTCAATCTAGATAAATAACCTCATGCATGTTGCGAGTATACATACTTGCAACATGCAACTGTTTTGACATCATGCCATCACTCGCTCTAAAACTCGCTTCAATTGCCTTTCAATTGATTCTAGGCTTTAATTTCAGTCCAAAACTGTACCAGACGTACAAATGTTTAAGTGTTTCTGTTTATTGAGGAGGCATTCAGGTAAACCCTCGGTCTCGGTAATGATCTAAATACAAGTATAATTTTGAATAATGTCTATTAATAGTCAAATTGTGGCAAGTTACACAGTTGATGGCAGTTTGTAATTCGTTGGGGTATATATGTATGTTTATAGTAAATAGATTGGAGTGGAAAATTATAGGCTTTTAAAGTGGTTTGGGAATCTAGGACACTCGAGATCTATGTTTATTGATTTTGATGCTGAGATATGTTCATTAAATGTCACCATTAGTGTTGTCGAAAGGGGTTAAAGGGATATAATAATTTAGAGTCAATACGAGTTAGGTTATGGGAATACATTGAAAAGGATCAGTTTTCCTTTTAAGGGTGCTGTGTCTTAATTCGTTGACACGTCGACTGCTATTCATTCATTATATAGCATATTCAACCTTCATTGGCGGTAAGCCCTATAGCATTAACACGCCGTCGATGAAAAGTAAATAAAATGCTGTACAACAAAAAGCTTAACAATAGATGGCGTAAGAAGAATACAAGTCAAAGAAGTTGAGGTCGGCGTTTTTAACAATGTCGCCATAATTGATTAAATACTTCCCCTGCCTTTTTGCCGCCCAAAACGCTGCAAAAAAATAGTAGATTTCTAAACTCTTTTTATACCCACCATCAAAAAGAATGGCGGTATATTGAGGTTGTCATTCCGTTTTTAATTTCCTAAATATTGGCTCAAAAATCAAAAACGATATATACTCGGAATCCTTATGAAATTCTAAGATGATTGAGCGATGTCCGTCTGTCTGTCTGTTGAAATCACGATAACGCCTAAATGAAAGGAGCTAGCTCACTGAAACTTAGTAAAATCATTCTTTAACTATGAGCAAATCTTGTTATTGAAATGACAAATTATAACAGCTATAATGACAAAATTTGGTAATTAGAAATTGTACATAAGCACTAGGCAGCATATAAAATTTCATCGACATTGGTTCACATTTAACCATAGCTCCCATATAAAAAACTTACGGAAACGGCATAAATTCCACCTGAAATTCACTTAAATGCCAATAAATCATAAACTGTAATAGCTTTAGCCACAATTTAGCACAAGGAAGTCTTATGTGAATGCTAGCGAGTGTGCAAAATTTTATCAAAATCGGTCACAATTTGACCATAGCTCCCATATAAAAAAACTTACGGAAACACAAAAATACAAAAAGAAAAGGGGGTTTATGTCCCCCTTAACTAAAAGGGCTATGCCAGCCAACCAGTTGACCATAGCTCCCATATAAAAAACTTACGGAAACACAAAAATACAAAAAGAAAAGGAGATTTATGTCCCTCTGTCCGTCAGATAAAAGCGCGACAGCTCCTTAACTACAAAAGGAACAAAATTTTACAAAAGTATTTTTGATATATAACAAAAGTTGAGTACTGAAAATGTTCGAAATCGGTTCACATTTAGTTAGAGCTCCCATATAAACCCGCCCCATGAAACACATTATTGCTGATAAATTGAGTACAATTGTAATAGCTATGACGACTAAATTTAGAATAGAGAAGTTTTATGCAACTATTGGTCAGTATTTCAAATTTTATAGATATCGGTCCATATTTGACTATAGCTTTCTTATAAAAAACACTCCCGGAAACCAAAAAATATTTAGCAAGGACCAGTTAAAAGCTATTAAATTAGAAACTGTGGTAGCTATTCCCACTAAATTTTGCAAAAATAAGCTTTATATAAATACCAGCCAGTGTGTGAAATTTTGTTACAATCGGTCAATATTTGGCTATAACTTATATATATATATATATATCTATATATATATATATATATATATATATATATATATATATATATATATATATATATATATATATATATAATATATATATATATATATATATATATATATATATATATATATATATATATATATATATACATATATATAGATATATATATATATATATATATATATATTACATCCCCTTTTTTATACCCACCATCAAAAAGAATGGGGGGTATATTGAGATTGTCATTCCGTTTGTAATTTCCTTAATATTGGTTCAAAAATCAAAAACGATATATATTCTGAATCCTTATGAAATTCTAAGACGATTGAGCTATGTCCGTCTGTCTGTCTATCTGTCTGTTGAAATCACGATAACGTCTAAACGAAAAGAGCTAGCTAACTGAAACTTAGCAAAAACATTCTTTATCTATGAGAAAATTTTGGTATTGAAATTGGGCAAAATCGGTTCACATTTGACCATAGCTCCCGTATAACCTCGTCTAGGCTAATCGCTTATTTGTTAATAATTGACAAATTATAGCAGCTATGATGATAAAATTTGGTATATGGAAGTTTTACATTAGCCCTAGACAGCGTGTAAAATTTCATCAAAATCGGTTCACATTTAGCCATAGCTCTTATACAAAAAACTTACGAAAACAGCCTAAATTTCACCTAAAATACACTTAAATGCTAATAAATCTAAAAGTGTATATACCTAGACGAGGTTATACGGGAGCTATGGTCAAATGTGAACCGATTTTGCCCAATTTCAATGCCAAAATTTTCTCAGATATAAAGAATAATAGTGTAGAACGACAATGGGATACATTTAAGTACAACAAAATTCGTACAAATGTTTCGTCCGGATTTACCCATATTCTATTAAAACAAGTAAGAAAGTGCTATAGTCGGTCAATCCCGACCATACTATACCCTTCACCACTAAGGTCAAAGGTGTTCTTTTTCCTGTATAAAGACAAATATTTGCTAAATTTTGCCATCATACAAACATTTTCTCAAAACATATATATTTAGCTGTTTCCGTCATTTGGACTTATATGAGAGCTAGGGTCAAATGTGGACCGATTATCTCGAAATTTGGTAAATTGATTATAGAAATTACAAAAATTATGTATGAAAAAAATAAACTAAAAATTCTCATTGTCTTCGGATTTAGGATCGTTTTAGTGAATTTTGTCTCATTTAGTGCGTTTTGAGAAAAAAGTTTGTATGGGAGCTATGGTCAAATGTAGACCGATTTCAACGAAATTTGGTATAGTGATTTAGGTTTACATAAGCAGTATTCGTTTAAAATTTCATGGAAAAATATGGCCAATATATCAATTCCGGGAAGTGGGACCTATGGAAGGTATCATAAATAATGGACCGATTTTTCCGAATTTAAATAGCCATGGTAACATTATCAAAATAATGATCTGTGCCAAATTTCATCAAATTATCTTTAGAATTGCGACCTGTAGTTTGATTACAAGGTTTACATGGGGGGTCCAGCCAGCCAGACGGATGGACGGACATCGCTAAATCGACTCAGAAAGTGATTCTAAGCCTATTGGTATACTAAAAGATGGGTCTAAGACAAATATTTCTATGCGTTACATACATCAGCACAAACATATAATATACCCTTTCCACCTATGGTGGTGAAGTGTATAAAAATACACTTTTTTGCCAATTATAAATACATTTTTAACCTGAAAAAAATTACGAATTTCGCACGAAAAAAAAATTGTTCTCCATTAATTTCTAAATAACTCCAAAACGATAAGAGATACAGAAAAATTATGTTAGACTAAAATAAATGCAATTTTGTTATGCATCTTCAGGTGTTTTAATTTTGAAAATAGGATGAGTCGTTCTCGAGTTAGGGCGAAATAGGTCTCCGTACCTGACTAATTTAAGGGGAAAAATTTGCCACGCCCATAAAAAAAATTAGATCTGATGGAAAAAAACCGACAACGGATCTGAGTTTAGCGCATCAAAATCCATGAAGTCCATATAGTTTTATTAAAAGGAGGATTTGGCTGCAGAGCAGTGTTATAAGCAGTAAATATGATTTTTATCAACATTTAATATTTTGATCCTGGTTGACCATCTGTAGGAAATGCCCATATTCCTTGAACCACTTTAGTCTCAACGATTTTTGATATGGTATGTCCGATCGTCCATATAATCTATTAAGTCGTTTAAGTTTAATTATTTCTGCCTTCATTTCAATATAAAATATCAATATTTCTATCAGTCAATTTCTGCCAACATTTAAAAGCTTTTTGTTAATTAATAAAAAAAAATCTCAGTCCATTTATAGGCAAAAATTTCGGTGTGAGACTAATGAAATTTTGCTGTTTTGCCGTCGCAGTTCTGTCTGCTTCGTTAAGTGGTGTCCATCCATTTAATGATGGGGTAGTTTTCATTTACAGCAGAGCCTTTGATTTTCTTTTTAACCCAAAACACTTAGAGTAAGATAAATTATGAAGCCCCATGGTCATTTTTGCCTATTGTTTGTAGAAGCTTTTGAAAAGAGCTTAATGGTAAGGGCAGAAAGTGCTTATCTATGTATGTATGAAGTAAGGAATTGTTGAGGTTTGGAGGGATTTTAAGAAATTTCAAGTGGTTTTGGTAATGACTTTTAAGAAAACGTCATTTTAATTGTATTTTGATGTTTTTAAGGGGATTTTTCTATACTTTTTTCTAATTTTCAAATATTTAAAAGTTTATGTTTGAGGATTAAGTTATAAGTAGGATAAGAATTTTAAAGGGAGACATGATGATTTGTAAGAATAAATTGACAATTTAAAAAATGGGATATAAAAGCTTAAGTGTTTTTTTCAACAAATCTCAAGAGCTTTGTTTTATATTTGAAAAATTTAGATATTTTTGGTTACCCTTAAAAATTATTTAAATATTCTTTTTTTGTATTTTAAAACCTTAAGCATATTTGAAATTATTATTAAAATTCCATTGCAACAAATTCAATGAAAAATTCTCTAAGGATTTAAGCCCACACAAAAAATTTCTCTAAATAGATCCACTTCACATACCTTGAAATGAAAATCGTATAACTAAATTGACCAAAAATGTTAAACAGTAGAATCTCGATTGAACATAAAATCAAAAAAATAAAACTTTTAAGAAGCTTTATCTGGTTCTAAAGGCTTCTAAAACCTTCTTAAAGTACCTAGAGCTCTTTAAGTTTTAAACATTGAAACCCTTTCTTCCATCCTGATTCTACTGTTCTTCATACTTTCATTAGACAACCAACCCCCCTCTTGACCATTTGTAACTCTAAACAATAAATGGAATTGACCATGTGAAAACTAACACAAACTGAATGAATGAATGAATAAACTTTTTTATATACTACCAACCCGTCCTCGAGGATTCAAAATATTTGAATAAAAATTTTTATTTTTAAAAACTCCCACCATCAACAGCCACAATAAAATATTTTAAATTATTTATTTTATTGTTGGAATTTTGGAATACAAACACATACGAGTACTCAAATGATTTTTCCAATAAATGAAATTGAGTTCTAATGAATTCATAAATGCCAAAATACTATAATAATCATAAATATAACGAATATGTGTTTATCTATTAAGGGCAAAATGACCCTCGTCAGAGCTGTTATTTTAGAGTGGTTATGACTAGTTAGATATTGGTAAAAAAATATTATACATATTTGAATATTTGGTTGTATTTCAATGGAAAAGATTTAAAATACAAATACAGAACCTTAGTTAGATAAACCCAGTAGTTCAGGGCCCTATTTCACTAAACTTCAATTCTACAAGTTTACAAGTTACAATTACAAGTCTAATTCTTACAAGTGCTGTTCAATTGTGTTTCATTAAAATTTACACAACAATTGTAGCTTTTTGGACTTGTAAACTACAATTTCTACAATTACAATTTCTAAAATTACAATTTCTACAATTATAATAAAATAAAATATTTTGATAAATATATGGAGTCAAATAAAACATTTTTGAACTCGTACTGAACCACACCAACTACGATTTTCATGAAATTATATACAATCTCCTAGCCTAGGCAATTATTACACTTCTTTAAAATTTTTAATTTCGCTTTGGTTCAGATTTTATGGCGGTTCAAAGATCGTTTTTTCAAGATTTTTTCCGAAATATACCCACTTTATATACATATAACTTTTGATACAGTTATCAGATTTTTATTACTAGACTCATGTTTTAGCATATGTCCTGTAGTTTTATATCCTTTAATTAAAAAATTTAATTTGTATTCAAATTTAAAAATTTATACTGAAATATTATCAATTATTTTAGAAAAAGTTTTTTGTTTTCCGATCCACCATGGGCTCATTTTTTTTTGGTTTTCATATTTTGTTGTCTACACTTTTATCCACATTTGAGAAAATGATAAAGAAAATGGAAGATATGCTTTTTGAAGTCAAGGACATCATTGATTTCAGATTTTTATTACTAGACTCATGTTTTAGCATATGTCCTGTAGTTTTATATCCTTTAATTAAAAAATTTAATTTGTATTCAAATTTAAAAATTTATACTGAAATATTATCAATTATTTTAGAAAAAGTTTTTTGTTTTCCGATCCACCATGGGCTCATTTTTTTTTTGGTTTTCATATTTTGTTGTCTAAACTTTTATCCACATTTGAGAAAATGATAAAGAAAATGGAAGATATGCTTTTTGAAGTCAAGGACATCATTGATTTCAGATTTTTATTACTAGACTCATGTTTTAGCATATGTCCTGTAGTCTTATATCCTTTAATTAAAAATTTTAATCTTGTATTCAAATTCAAAATTTATACTGAAATATCATCAATTATTTTAGAAAAAGTTTTTTGTTTTCCGATCCACCATGGGCTCATTTTTTTTGGTTTTCATATTTTGTTGTCTACACATTTATCCACATTTGAGAAAATGATAAATAAAATGGAAGATATGCTTTTTGAAGTATCCTTGAGTCAAGGACATCATTGATTTCCCTTGTTCTGCATTGATTTCCCTTGTTCTGCACACACTATACGTGGAAAGCGTATTATAAGTTTGGGCTGATGGATGTAACGCATAGAAATATTGGTCTTAGACCACCTTTAGTACACCAATGGACTTAGAATTCATTCCTGAGTCGATGTCAGCCCGTCCGTCCATCTGGCTGGACCCCCATGTAAACCTTGTAATCAAACAAAATAAATAAATGGTCATTAATATTGATTTGATTTTGTGTTAATTTTAACTAATTTTTATTAAAAGATAGTTAAAAACCAAATTTGAATTTAATGTATCATTCACTTGTAAGTTGTAAAAATTTTTTTCAGAGTCTCAATCGACCCTATGCTTTTTTTCTAAAATTCTACAAGTGTACAAGTACAAATTTAGATTTGTGAAACAAAACCACTTGTAGAAGTATGACTTGTAAACTTGTGAATTGTAAAAATCACTTGTAGCTACAAACTTGTAATTGTATTTTAATGAAACACAATTTTTTACAAAATCACAATTTTACAGGCAAAAACACTTGTAATTGTAGACTTGTAGCTTAGTGAAATAGGGCCCAGGTCTAGGCTATATATATGTAGACGTCATGTACATTAGGGTTCACCTAATTTTAGAAATTTGCGAAATCTCATTATAACCTTCCCCCAAAATGTTAAACATAACCAAAAGCAAGTATTAGTGTTATATTCGGCTGTGCCGAATCTTATATACCCACCATCAGATGTGTTAAAATTAGAAATGTATCTAATATTTCTACTAGGGAGCAGCTAATTCAAAATGTGGACCGAATTCGAAAAAAATAGTTACGCTTGTTTGGAATTGCTGGGAAAATATTTGGACTAAATTCGGATGCTGAAACTTTATAGCTCAACATTTAAAAGTATCCAAGTGGTTTCCCTAGTAATTACTTTGCACAAAATTTGGTCTCATAGCCGGGTATAGTCACATTACATTAATAATCCGCTAAATATTTTCGTTGTGCTTTATAGTTAGGCCAAACACGTACACACTGGCTGGTATTTATATAAAGCTTATTCTTGCAGAATTTAGTGGCCATAGCTGTCATAGTTTCTAATTTAATAGCTTAAAACGGGCCTTTGTTACATTTTTTTTTGGTTTCCAGGAGTAGTATTTATATGAAAGCTATAGTCAAATATGGACCGATTCCTATAAAATTAAATATACTCCCCAATAGTTGCATAAATTATTAATTTGGTCGTCATAGCTATTACTATTGTATTCAATTTATCAGCATTATGTGATTGCCGGGGCGGGGCTATATAGGAGCTCTAACTAAATGTGAACCGATTTCGTCCATTTTCAATACACAACTTTTTAAAGATATCGAGAATACTTTTGTAAAATTTTGTTCCTCTAGCTCTTTTCGTTAAGGCGCTATCGCTCTTTTATCTCACGGACAGACGGATATTAACCACCTTTTCTTTTTGTATTTTTGTGTTTCCGTAAGTTTTTTATATGGGAGCAATAGTTAAATGGTGACCGATTGTGACAAAATTTTGCACACTGGCTGGTGTTTACATAAGACTTCCTTGTGCTAAATTTAGTGGCCAAAGCTATTATAGTTTATCATTTATTGGCATTTAAGTGCCTGTTTCCATAAGTTTTTTTATATGGGAGCTATGGTTAAATGTGAACCGATTTCGATGAAATTTTATATGCTGCCTAGTGCTTATGTGAAACTTCTAGATACCATAATTTGTCATCATAGCTGTTATAATTTGTCACTTATTAGCAAATTAGCGATTAGTCTAGACGAGGTTATACGGGAGCTATGGTCATATGTTAACCGATTTTGCCCAATTTCAATACCAAAATTTTCTCATAGATGAAGAATGTTTCTACTAAGTTTCAGTGAGCTAGCTCCTTTCGTTTAGGCGTTATCGTGATTCCAACAGACAGACGGACATCGCTCAATCGTCTTAGAATTTCATAAGGATTAAGAACATACATATATCGTTTTTGATTTTTGAGCCATTATTAAGGAAATTACAAACGGAATGACAATCTCAATATACCCCACATTCTTTTTGATGGTGGGTATAAAAATTTAATCCGGTATGTGCTGGAAATCGAGCGTTTTCAAATCGTTATATTTCTGATATATTTTTGAGATAATTAACGATTATTTCCCTAAACCAAATGAAAATTTGGGCTTTAATCCTTTTGACTGATATCTCATCTTTCATTTGGTTTGAATTTTTTTTGTGGAAATAGGGGAAATTATCTCAAAAATATATCAGAAACCGAACAATTTAAAAACGCTCGATTTCCATCACATACCGGAATGTTTTATATTAAGAAAATAATTTTACCAACATTCAAAATAATATAATGATACTACAGGGTAAGGGCAGTGATGATGAGGGTTTAAGGGCATTAATTCAATTATCATAAGCAGACTTTCGGGTTTTGACAAAACAAAACCTCTAGCCGAGCCCTCTAGCGTTGAGAACTATAGACAAATTGAATATACGAAGGTTATTATTTATGTTTAGAGAATAGGAAAAAACAAAAATTTTATAATAGAAAATTGCTTTTTTGTTTTTCGAAATATTGCTTTGGATGATCAAAACACTTTACTGTTCGGAACCATAGACAAATTAACTATACGAGGGATACTATTTATGTTTCGGGAATAGCAAAAATTAACAAAATTTTATAATAGAAAATGGATTGTTTTTCGAAATATTTTACTTGATGATCAAAACACTTTAACATTCGTTCGAACCATTTGTCATAGCAGATTTTCCATTCCTTTTGGGACATATCCAAAGCATGGTAAGCTTTGATATTCGTGAACAAGAAGAAGTCATTGACTGCCATGTTAGTACTATACCGAGTCAACAATTCGATGTTTTTATTACTCAAAAATTGACTTGTTTGACGAGATGTGTGAGAGCTCGCATTGTCCTAATGGAGAATGGTTTGTCCTTGGGGGATTTCATCGAAATTTGAACTTGTTAGCTCATCCCAGATTTGTTTTTGAAAAATTTTTGGAATATTTATTTATCAGGGGCCAAATCACCGCATTCGAAATCGATCGAAGTGTAAGATATTTTAGAAACATTCGTGTGGCATACTTTTAGGATAATATAAATATATCAATATACGTGACAGCGCATAGAAAAAGTGACCTAAGGGGAAAAAATAAGGTAACAAATAATATTTAAGTCTTTAAAATGGCTCTCCCGAACAAAACAGTTTATACCCTTAGGTCCCTTTCTCTATGCGCGTAAAATACCCTTAGGTCTCTATGCGCTGTCACATATATATATATAGTTCCCACACAACATTCCTATTGGAACAAGGGATACTTCTCTTAGTCAAAGAGCTACATCCGATTTTATTTCTAGAGAAGTAGTTAGAGAAGATTTAATAGCCTAATAGCCTATGAGGTGATACCCTTTTTTTGAAAATTTTAGTTTTTTTCAAATGGGTCTGTTT
Organism: Stomorhina lunata; assembly: GCA_933228675.1. Lineage (NCBI taxonomy): Eukaryota > Metazoa > Arthropoda > Insecta > Diptera > Rhiniidae > Stomorhina > Stomorhina lunata. The sequence goes on from OW121743.1 coordinate 18,126,985, forward strand.
TAACCAGGGACCGAAAATAACTGTTTTTTTTTAAATTTTGATTTAAAAAAAACCTTAAGGAAATGTCGGAAAACAAAACCAAGTATACCATTTTGATAGTCTTGGACAAAATTTTCATGTGATGCTTTTTAAAATCTGGTTTTTATTTTTTAGAAAAAATAAAACAAAATAACAATTATTTTTTTTTATTATTTTGAGCAAAAACAACAGTTATTTTTGACTTTTATTATTTTGAGCATGAATAAAAGTTATTTTTTGACTTTTATTTTATCGAGCACAAATAACAATTATTTTTGACTTTAATTTTTTCGAGCACAAATAACAGTTATTTTTGACTTTTATTTTTTCGAGCAGAAATAAAAGTTGTTTTTGTGTTTTCAACCCCAATTATGAATGCAAAACTCAACTCCATTTATTTTTATTATTTTTTCTGAAAAATTATATTTGTTTGAAAAAATTGTTTAAAAAATATAATGAAATTATCATAAATTTAAACAAAAAAAACTTTTATTTATGCTCGAAAAAATAAAAATCAAAAAATAACTTTAATTTCGGTTTGAAAAAATAAATGTCAATAATAACTGTTATTTCTGCTCGAAAAAATAAAAGTCAAAAAATAACTTTTATTTCAGCTTGAAAAATAAGGAGTCAAATATAATTCTTATTTTTTTACTCAAAAAAATAAAAGTGAAAAAATAACTTCTATTTCTGCTTGAAAAAGTAAAAGTAAAAAATAACAGTTATTTTTTTTTTCAAAAAAATAAAAGTAAAAAATAACTTTTATTTCTGCTCGAAAAAACTAAAGTCAAAAATAACTGTTATTTTTGCTCAAAAAAATAAAAGTCAAAAAATAACTTTTATTTTTGGTTGAAGAAATAAAAGTCAAAAAAAACTTTTATTTTTGCTCAAAAAAATAAAAGTCAAAAAATAACTTTTATTTTTGGTTGAAGAAATAAAAGTCAAAAATAACAGTTATTTTTGTTCAAAAAAATAAAATTCAAAAAATATCATTTATTTTTTCTCGAAAAAATAAAAAATAATTCGCTTTCTTTCGTTTTATCGAAAAAATAAAAGTCAAAAAATAACCTTTATTTCGGCTCGAAAAAATAAAAGTCAAAAATAATTCTTATTTTGACTCAAAAAAATAAAAGTGAAGAAATAACTTTTATTTCGGCTCGAAAAAATAAGAGTCAAAAATAATTCTTATTTTTTTACTCAAAAAAATAAAAGTGAAAAAATAGCTTTTATTTCTGCTTGAAAAAATAAAAGTAAAAAATAACAGTTATTTTTTTTTCAAAAAAATAAAAGTAAAAAATAACTTTTATTTCTGCTCGAAAAAATAAAAGTCAAAAATAACTGTTATTTTTGCTCAAAAAATAAAAGTCAAAAAATAACTTTTATTTTTGGTTGAAGAAATAAAAGTCAAAAATAACAGTTATTTTTGTTCAAAAAAATAAAATTCAAAAAACATCATATATTTTTTCTCGAAAAAATAAAAGTCATAAATTACTGTTATATTTGCTCACAAAAATATAAGTCGGTTTTTTCAAAAAACTATTTATGGCAATAATAAATAATTGTAATAAATTGGGATCTTAATTAAATTTTTGAAAAGCCCTTTTAAGTCAAAAAATAGCTTTTATTTTTGCTTGAAAAAGTGAATGTCAAAAATGACTATTATTTTAAATCGAAAAAATAAAAGTTAAAAAATAATTTTTATTTCTGCTTGAAAAAATAAAGTAAAAAATAAACGTTATTTTTTTATCGAAAAAAAAAAAAATAAAGTGAAAGAATTACTTTTATTTCCGCTCGAAAAAATAAAAGTTATAAAATAATTTTTATTTCTGCTCGAAAAAATAAAAGTCAAAAAATAACTTTTATTTCCTGACTTTTACGATTAAAGTTATAACAGTTACGGGCCCTGGTTTTAACGATTTTATATGGTCAGATATCAAATTTTTTTAACTTTTTGCATAATAAATTATTTTGAAAATCCCTAAGGTATGTTACAAAATATTTGCTTAAAAGTCGGAGTTTTCGATCGATGTCGAATGCGGCAATTTGGCTCCAGATTCCCACTCAAAATTCTTAATGTAGGAAGATTTCATGTAGATCATATAAAAAGTATATTTTTTCAAAATTGATGACTAATTATATAGTGAAAAGAACTAATATTAAAACGTGCTCAACCAAAGCTAAAAAATAATGACTATTTTTATAAAACCATTAAACTGGAACTTCATTTAAGGTCTTAATTATATTATAATGGGCCGAAACTATTAGTCCCATAAACTTCTGAGGTTGGCTTTTTGATTTTGCCGGTGCAACAAATGAGTGGGAAGAAATTTTCAAAATTTTTACTTTTTTTTTTTTTTTCTAAAATAAAATGTTAAAATTTCCCAAAACAAGTCTAATAATCTTTGTTATATTAATCAATTTTCTTCATTTGAGTCAAGGCATGACTATAAAATTTATCAAATTGGAGTGCAAAGACTTTGATAAATCATTTACCGAGTTCCAGGTGTGTCAATTAAAAGTTATAGGCAGAAATCGAGTGGCTCTGAATTTGCATGCCAAACTTTATCAGATCCCGGTTAACAATGTAACGGTAAGTTTTCTTTCAAATTAAAAGAAATGTGTGAAATAACATTTAATTTGAAAATAAATTTTAGCTAAGTGCCCAATTGTTCCGCAAGAGCAATGATTTTCGTCCGTATATGTATAATGATACCTTTGATTTTTGTGCCTTTATGAAAAACTCAAATCGTTTTCTCTTCTGGAAAACCGTGGTCCAGGAACTCTCGAACTATAGTAATATGAATCATACCTGTCCCTATGATGTAAGTTTAATTTTATAAAAAAAACTCATTTTCAAATTTTATTTAATTCAAAATTTCTAAACTCCTCAATAGCATGACATCATCGTTGAGAATATGATTTTAGAAAATGGCTTTTTAAAGAATCTACCCTTTCCCTCCAATGACTATATGATTCAGCTGAAATTTTGGGCTTATAATGATTTAAAAGCCAAAGTGAAAATATATGTAACCATTATCGAATAATTAAAACGAAAATATTATACAAAATTATTCAATCAGACTTAAAGTCTGTCTGTCTGTACCTTGGGCTTAAAGAGTGTTCTAAAAAAAATATGCATTTACTATTTTAGACAAAATTTATCCATAGTGCAAGAAATAATTTATTTTTTGATCAAGTTAGTTTCTATAGATATGTCAGATACTATTATTTTAGAAATTATTAATTTTCAATAGTTATTTCAATCAAAATGGACTGCGAAAAAAAAGTTCGTGAAAATATAATTAAAACTTTTCAAAAATATCCGTCATGGACTTTTAAAAAAATAGCTAAAAATTTGAAAGTTGACCCTCGAACGGTTTCTAATGCCATCAGACGGTATAAGGAAAACCTGAGCATTGAATGAAAACCTGGATCAGGGAGGTAAAAAGGTCCTACAGATATTGGTAAGGCAAAAGAAATCGAGCGACTCTTTCGAAGAGCGCCAACACTTCTTTGAGAAAAGCAGCTCGTACGGTGAAATGTTCTACGAATTTTGCACATAGAGTCAAAGCTTATGCTGGACTGAAGACATACAAAGTCCAAAAGGTTCCAGATCGCAATTCTATAAAGAACTTAGAAGCAAAAAAACGATCGAAAAAATTGAAGTCTGATTTTATAAAAAAATACACCTGTTGTGTGATGGATGATGAAACATACGTACTGGCAGACTTTTCTCAACTTCCTGGTCAAGATTTTTATGTTGCTGATAAACGGGGCAATGTTCGGCAAGAGTTTCGCACAAAAAAAACAAACAAAATACCCTAAGAAGTTTCTCGTGTGGCAAGCTATTTGCAGTTGTGGCAAAAGAAGTAAATTATTTGTGGTATCTGGCACAATAAATACAGAAATTTATATAAAGGAGTGCCTTCAAAAACGGTTGTTACCCTTTTTAAGAGAGCACAGAGTGACTACATTTTTTTGGCCCGATTTGGCATCATGCCATTATGGAAAAAAGGCACTTGAGTGGTACTCAAAGAATAATGTCATTTTTGTACCACGAGAGGCAAATCCACCTAACTGTCCAGAGCTTCGACCTGTGGAAAGGTATTGGGCTCTGGTAAAAAAGGAATTGAAAAACACAGGAAAGATTTCCAAGAACATGTCCGATTTTAAGCGCAGGTGGAACACATGCTCCAAAAAGGTATCGGAAGCAACTGTAAAATCTTTAATGGGAGGGTTTCCGAAAAAAGTCGATAATTTTGCAAAACCCGAGTACTAAGCAAACATTTTAATGCTAAATGATTTTGTATAATATGTCATTATATTTGCGTATTTTGTAGAGTTTTTATATTAAAAGGTTTGATTTTTATTTAAGAAAATCCAACTACAAATTTTATTTAGAGCACTCTTTATTTCCATGATAAAATGTTTTTTTTTATTTGGCTTAATTTTAGTTGTATAAAAACTGCTGACATTTAAAAAAAATTTTTGAACGCTTAGTAAGTCTGAAGTTTGGGGCAAAATTATAAACAAAATCATTGGAAAATAAACAACAACAGAAATTCTCAAAATCTATGTAAATAATGTAATTAGATAAGGAAAAATGCTAAAGCCCCTGGCAACTACTTAGCCAAAAGTTTTTGTTTTATCATGCCTTTAACCCATTAAAGGCTAAAACCATTTCATGTTAACTTTAAGGTGAGCAGGGTTAAAAATATTTTTATTATATAAGGTCAATGCTTGAGCCTTTAATATGAACTGATATCAATTTCAGGTCTCATTTACTTATGGTTTTACCATAATGAGATGTTGCTTATAAGCAACATTAAGCATTATATCCACTTTTTTAACTGGCGGCCATTTTGTCAGCTGTCAAGTAATTAATATTTAGTTTGGTTTGCCATTTCATCATGAACAGGTTGACAAAAGAACAACGCTTGCAAATCGTGCAAATTTATTTCGAAAATAATGGTTCAGTTCGCGAAGTTTACCGCAAGCTCCGTCCATTTTATGGTCGACATAATCGTCCATCAGAGCAATTAATTCGGTTAACCATGGATCGTTATCGCACTACGTTTACTCTATGTGATAATACGCATCCGCAGCGACGTCGAACAGTGCGTACCGAAGAAACAATTGCCGCTGTAGAGCAAAGTGTTGAAGAGGACCCGAATGAATCGATTCGCCACCGTGCACAGCAATTGGAGCTTTGTCCATCAACTTTATGGAAGATTTTGCGCAAAGATCTTGGCTTGCGACCTTACAAGATCCAGCTTGTGCAAGAATTAAAGCCGCGAGACCATGCAATGCGTCGTGATTTTGGTGTATGGGCCGAAAATGAGATTGATCTCGATGCTGATTTTCATCGCAAAATTTTGTTCAGTGATGAGGCTCATTTTTGGTTGAATGGCTACGTCAACAAGCAAAATTGCCGCATTTGGAGTGAAGAGAATCCACATGAGACCCTTGAGACGCCATTACATCCACAAAAACTGACTGTTTGGTGTGCTCTATGGGCTGGTGGAGTCATTGGGCCATACTTCTTCCGAAATAATGCTGGAGAGTCAGTATAGAGCCATGATAACCGACTATTTTGTTCCCCAATTGGATGGCATGAATGTGCATGAGCTGTGGTTCCAACAAGACGGCGCTATATGCTACACAGCGCACGTCACAATTGATTTATTGAAGGAAACATTCGATGAGCGCATAATTTCGCGGAATGGACCTGTCAATTGGCCACCAAGATCGTGCGATTTGACACCACTGGATTATTTTCTTTGGGGATATGTGAAGTCGCTCGTCTACGCCAACAAACCAGAAACGTTAGGGGACTTGGAAGCCAACATTCGTGGCGTTATTGCCAATATACGGCCCCATATGCTCGAAAAAGTAGTTGAAAATTGGACCTGTAGAATTGGCTTTATTCAAACCAGCCGCGGCGGCCACATGCCCGAAATCATATTTAAACATTAATGGCATAAAATTATCCTTCCAATAAAGCCAAACTGATGGACATTAAAACGATTTTCTTGTGTTTTATTTCAATTCGAAGTTCTATACCTCTAAAAAAACACCCATTATTAAAAAACGAAAATTAATGTTATTTATAATAATTTTTAATACATTTCATGTGTAGAGAGGAGTGCCTTATTCATCTGATCTTAAATAGTAAACTATTTAGTATATATTAGAATGTAGATTTATTTCGTTGCACATCTGGATTATAATTTTGCTGTAGAACAAAATATTTTACCAAAATTTGAACTTTCGACGGTTTTTTTAATTTTTTAACCCAGTATCGCAAACAGAACTTATAGTTTAAAAAATATTGCTACTTTAAACAAATGTTGCCTATAAGCAACATTGTATTTATGAAATTCCCGTAATAAGAATAAAAACCATCTTTAGGTTTTGCTCACATTATCTAAATTCCTTAATTATTATTTAAAAATCCCCTTTCTTTTCGTTTATTTGAATTTTTGTAAAACAACTTTTTACACCTTTTTTAATTAGGCCTCAAACTATTACTTGTAAAGATTTTGAAAATAAAAAAAATCATAATTTAAAGCTCTCAAATGTTAATTTCAAATTGGAAAAAACTGCAAGCAAAAACAACCAAAACTAAAAGAACTATGACCTCAAAGTTACAATGTTGCTTTTAAGCAACAAATGACATTAAAGGGTAAAGAAATCGAAAACTTCTAAAATCAACTCGATTTCTGTTTATATTAAAGGATTTTCTAATTTCTATTTTTTCAATATAAAAATTGTTCTATAGAAAATTTTTCAATACAAAAATTTTTCTATATAAAATTTTTCAATAAAAAATTTTTCTGTAGGAAATATTTCCATAAAAAATTATTCTGTAGAAAAGTTTTCAATACAAAAATTTTTCTATAGAAAATTTTTCAATATAAAAATTTTTCTATAGAAAATTTTTCAATATAAAAATGTTTCTATAGAAAAATATACAAAAATACAACAATTTTTCTACAGAAAATTTTTCAACATAAAAATTTTCTATAAAAAATTTTTCAATACAAAAAATTTTCTATAGAAAATTTTTCAATACAAAAATTTTTCTATAGAAAAGTTTTCAATATAAAAATTTTTCTATGGAAAATTTTTCAATACAAAAATTTTTCTATGGAAAATTTTTCTATAAAAAATTTTTCTATGGAAAATTTTTCTATAGAAAATTTTTCGATATAAAAATTTTTCAATACAAAAATTTTTCAAATATAAAAATTTTTCTATAGAAAATTTTTCAATATAAAAATTTTACCATAGAAATTTTTTCAATATAAAAATTTTTTAAATAGAAAATTTTCCAATATAAAATATTTTCTATAAACATTTTTTAATAGAAAAACTTTTCTATAAAAAAATTTTTCAATACAATAATTTAAAAAAAAAAAATTTTCAATACAAAATTTTTCTATAGAAAATTTTTCAGTACAAAAATTTTTTTATATAAAAGTTTTCAATATAAAAATTTTTCTATAGAAAATTTTTCAATATAAAAATTTTTCCATAGAAAATTTTTCAATATAAAGAAAATTTTTCTATACAAAAATTTTTCAATACAAAAGTTTTTCTATAGAAAATTTTTCAACACAAAAATTTTTCTATAAACAAATTTTCAATACAAACATTTTTTATAAAAATTTTTCAAAACAAAAATTTTTCTATAGAAAACTAAAAATTTTTCTATAGAAAATTTTTCAATACAAAAATTTTTCTATAGAAAATTTTTCAATACAAAAATTTTTCTATAGAAAATTTTTCAAAACAAAAATTTTTCAATACAAAAATTTTTCTATAGAAAATTTTTCTATAGAAAATTTTCAATACAAAAATTTTTCAATACAAACATTTTTCTGTAGGAAATTTTTCAATACAAAAATGTTTCTGTAAAAAATTTTTCAATATAAAATTTTATTATAGAAAATTTTTCAAAATAAAAATTTTTGTATAGAAAATTTTTCAATATAAAAATTTTAGTATAGAAAATTTTTTGTTAATATACGTATCACCCACTGATCTTTTACAACTGAAATGACTGAGCCATCTGAGATGTCTATGGCCTTCGCAATTCACTCTCACTTGTAACCTTCGATTTGCTAAAATATATTTCCGAATGTCTACACTATATTAGAGTGTCTGGACTTTAATAGAGTGTCTTGACTATAGTAAAGTGTGTAAACTATAGAAGAGTGTCTAAACTATAGTAGAAAGTATTGTCTATAGTTGAGTGTCTTAGCTGTAGTAGAGTGTCTAAACTATAGTACAGCGTCTAAACTGTAGTAAAAAGTCTGGACAATAGTAGAGTGTCTAAACTATAGTAGAGTGTCTAAACCATAGTAGAGTGTCTAAGCTATAGTAGAGTGACTAAACTATAGCAGAAAGTCTGGACTAAAGTAGAGTGTCTTAACTATAGTAGATAATCTGGACTATAGTAGAGTGTCTAAACTATAGTAGAGTGTCTAAAAGACTATTAAGTCTACAGTTAGTCGACTTCCAGAATGTAGTAGAGTTTCTACACCATTTTCAATTGTAATTGAGAAATTTTCAAATTGAATTGAGAAATTTTCAATTGAAATTGAGAATTTTCAATTGAAATTGAGAAATATTCAATTGGAATTGAGAATTTTCAATTGAAATTGAGAATTTTTCAATTGAAATTGAGACTTTTCAATTGAAATTGAGAAATATTCAATTGAAATTGAGAATTTTCAGTTGAAAATGAGAAATTTTCAATTTAAATTGAGAAATTTTCAATTGAAATTGAGAACTTTTCAATTGAAAATGAGAATTTGTAAATTGAAATTGAGAAAATCCCAATTGGAAATGAGAAATTTTCAATTGAAATTGAGAATTTGTAAATTTAAATTGAGAATTTTTCAATTGAAATTGAGAAAAGCCCAATTGAAAATGAGGTTGGTTTTTCTAATTGAAATTGAGAAATTTTCAATTGGAATTGAGAAATTTTCAAATGAAAATGAGAAATTTTCAATTGAAAATGAGAAATTTTCAATTTAAAATGAGAAATTTTCAATTGAAATTGAGAATTTTAGAATTCAAATTGAGAAAACCTAAATTGAAAATGAGGTTGAAATTCCACTTGGGGTGTTCTCAATTTCAATTGAAAAATTCTCAATTTAAATTTAAAATTTCTCAATTTCAATTGAAAATTTCTCAATTTCAATTGAATATTTCTCATTTTCAATTGAAAAATTCTCATTTTCAATTGAAAACTTCTCAATTTCAATTAAAAAATTCAACCTCATTTTCAATTGTGCTTTTCTCAATTTCAATTGAAAAATTCTTAATTTCAATTTAAAAATTCTCAATTTCAATTGAAAATTTCTCATTTTCAATTGGGCTTTTCTCAATTTCAATTCAAAAATTCCCAATTTCAATTGAAAATTTCAAAATTTGAACTGAATGTTTCTCATTTCCAATTAGGGTTTTCTCAATTTTAATTGAAAATTTCTCATTTTTAATTGAAAATTCTCAATTTCAATTGAAAATTTCTCAATTTCAAATGAAAATTCTCAATTTCAATTGAAAATTTCTCATTTTCAATTGAAAATTCTCAATTTCAATTGAAAATTTCTCAATTTCAATTGAATATTCTCAATTTCAATTGAATATTTCTCAATTTCAATTGAAAATGGTGTAGACTAAATTAGAGTTTGTAGACTATAGTAGAGTGTCCGCGCTATAATAAAGTGTCTTGACTTTAATCGAATGTCTACACTATCGTCCATTGTGTAGACGATATTTGAGAGTCTTACCTATAATCAGGCGTCTTGACTATAGTCAAATATTTACAATATAGAGGCGTTTGTATACTTTTGTCGAGTGTCAAAGCTATATATAGTAGAGTCTCTAAGCGATAGTGGCGTTATTCTACTCTAGTCGTCAACTATAGTCTACTCTAGTCGACGATTATAGTCTTCTCTAGTTGGGCTATGATATTCTACTCTATTTAAAGACTACATTTTAGTCTAATGTAAGAATATAGATTTCTCTAGCCGACTACTATTGCTCACTCTGACGGGAACTATATTCTGCTATAATCTTAAGTAAGCATTTAATGGGTTAAACATTTTCCTAAAGATTGTTCCATTTCTTCATTTTCCTTTTTTAAAACAAACAATTTTGAAAGAATGCAAATGAGCTGGGATGAAATCCCAAGAACGACGTCGAATAAGTCAATGGCTTAATTTTATAAGTAAAATAAAATTATGTTAAAAATATTGTGAATCTCTTAGACATTAGAGTGGCTTTTGGGCACAAGGGTAAGAAAATGTTACTACTGATTCGTTCACAGCCACTAAAACAGATATTAAGTTATTTAGAATAAATATTCCAGTACAAGACTAAGTACAAATAATAGTTTCATTAGCATTAATTTCAATGAACTGATGAAAGTACAGAGGACATGTTTAAGCCACAGACACAAAAAACCTTCTATGCTAGCAGCAGAAAGGACGAAGTCACAAGAATTAGGATAATTTGTTATATTTGAAGTGCAATGAAATGTGAAATTCTGGGAAACTGATTTAGATGGAGGGGTGGGATTTTTTTTGAAAGGATTAAAGTCAAAAGAAAGGTAAGTTTTGGGAGAATGGAGAATGTATTTACTAAATTATCAAATCAAACCAAATGAAGACTAGAAAACAATGGAAATTTCTTTAATATTTCTAAAGAAAAAGAAAAGTAAACAGATATAAATTTGCATAATCAGAATAAATATGTTATCTACGATTAGAAAAGACAATAGTCTACGAATAGAATAGAGTATAGTCGTGAACTAGAGTAGACTATAGTGGTCGACTAGAGTACACAATAGTCACAGACCAGAGTAGACTGTAGTCGTCGACTAGAGTAGACTAAAGTCGTCGACTAGAGTAGACTATAGTCGTCGACTAGAGTAGACTATAGTCGTCGACTAGAAGAGACTATAGTCCTCGACTAGAGGAGACTTTGTTCGTCGACTAGAGTAGACTAAACTCGTCGACTATAGTCGTCGACTAGAGTAGACTACAGTCGTCGACAATAGAAGATTATAGTCGTCGACTAGAGTAGACTATAGTCGTCGACTAGAGTAGACGATAGTCGTCGACTAGAGTAGACTATAGTCGTCGACTAGAGTAGACTATAGTCGTCGACTAGAGTAGACTATAGTCGTCGAATAGAGTAGACTATAGTCGTCGACTAGAGTAGACTATAGTCGTCGACTAGAGTAGACTATAGTCGTCGACTAGAGTAGACTATAGTCGTCGACTAGAGTAGACTATAGTCGTCGACTAGAGTAGACTATAGTCGTCGAATAGAGTAGACTATAGTCGTCGACTAGAGTAGACTATAGTCGTCGGCTAGAGTAGACTATAGTCGTCGACTAGAGTAGACTATAGTTGTCGACTAGAGTAGACTATAGTCGTCGACTAGAGTAGACTATAGTCGTCGACTAGAGTAGACTATAGTCGTCGACTAGAGTAGACTATAGTCGTCGACTACAGTAGACTATAGTCGTCGACTAGAGTAGACTATAGTCGTCGACTAGAGTAGACTATAGTCGTCGACTAGAGTAGACTATAGTCGTCGACTAGAGTAGACTATAGTCGTCGACTGGAAGAGACTATAGGAGAGACTTTATTCGTCGACTATAGTAGACTAAACTCGTCGACTATAGTCGTCGACTAGAGTAGACTATAGTCGTCGACTAGAGCAGACTATAGTCGTCGACTAGAGTAGACCATAGTCATCGAATAGAGTAGACTTTAGTCGTCGACTGGAGTAGACTATAGTCGTCGACTAGAGTAGACTATAGTCGTCGAATAGAGTAGACTATAGTCGTCGACTAGAGTAGACTTTAGTCGTCGACTAGAGTAGACTATAGTAGTCGACTAGAGTAGACTATAGCGGTCGACTAGAGTAGACTATAGTCGTCGACTAGATTAGACTATAGTCGTCGACTAGAAGAGACTTTATTCGTCGACTACGGTAGACTAAACTCGTCGACTAGAGTAGACTATAGTCTTCGATTAGAGTAGACTTTAGTCGTCGACTAGAGTAGACTATAGTCGTCGACTAGAGTGGACTATAGTCGTCAACTGGAGTAGACTATAGTCGTCGACTAGAGTAGACTATAGTCGTCGACTAGAGTAGACTATAGTCGTTGACTAAAGTAGACTATAGTCGTCGACTAGAGTAGACTATAGCCGTCGACTGGAAGAGACTATAGTCGTCGACTAGAAGAGACTTTATTCGTCGACTATAGTAGACTAAACTCGTCGACTATAGTCGTCGACTAGAGTAGACTATAGTCGTCAACTAGAGCAGACTATAGTCGTCGACTAGAGTAGACCATAGTCATCGAATAGAGTAGACTTTAGTCGTCGACTAGAGTAGACTATAGTCGTCGAATAGAGTAGACTATAGTCGTCGACTAGAGTAGACTATAGTCGTCGACTAGAAGAGACTATAGTAGTCGACTAGAAGAGACTTTATTCGTCGACTAGAAGAGACTTTATTCGTCGACTTCGGTAGACTAAACTCGTCGACTAGAGTAGACTATAGTCTTCGATTAGAGTAGACTTTAGTCGTCGACTAGAGTAGACTATAGTCGTCGACTAGAGAAGACTATAGTCGTCGACTAGAGTAGACTATTGTCGTCGACTAGAGTAGACAATAGTCGTCGACTAGAGTAGACTATAGTAGTCGACTAGAGTAGACTTTAGTCGTCGACTAGAGTAGACTATAGTCGTCGAATAGAGTAGACTATAGTCGTCGACTAGAGTAGACTATAGTCGTCGGCTAGAGTAGACTATAGTCGTCGACTAGAGTAGACTATAGTTGTCGACTAGACTATAGTCGTCGACTAGAGTAGACTATAGTCGTCGACTAGAGTAGACTATAGTCGTCGACTAGAGTAGACTATAGTCGTCGACTAGAGTAGACTATAGTTGTCAACTGGAGTAGAATATAGTCGTCGACTAGAGAAGACTATAGCCGTCGACCAGAGTAGACTATAGTCGTAGAATAGAGTAGACTATAGTCGTCGACTAGAGTTGACTATAGTCGTCGACTAGAGTCTACTCTAGTCGACTTTAGTCGTCGACTAGAGTATACTATTGTCGTCGACTAGAGAAGACTATAGTCGTCGACTAGAGTAGACTATAGTCGTCGACTAGAGTAGACTATAGTTGTCAACTAGAGTAGAATATAGTCGTCGACTAGAGAAGACTATAGTCGTCGACCAGAGTAGACTATAGTCGTAGAATATAGTGGACTATAGTCGTCGACTAGAGTAGACTACAGTCGTCGACTAGAGTAGACTATAGTCGTCGACTAGAGTCTACTCTAGTCGACTTTAGTCGTCGACTAGAGTATACTATTGTCGTCGACTAGAGAAGACTATAGTCGTCGAGTAGAGAAGACTATAGTCGTCGACTAGAGTAGACTATAGTCGTCGACTATAGTCTACTCTAGTCGACGACTGTAGTCTACTCTAGTCGACGACTATAGTCCACTATATTCTACGACTATAGTCTACTCTGGTCGACGACTATAGTCTTCTCTAGTCGACGACTATATTCTACTCTAGTTGACAACTATAGTCTACTCTAGTCGACGACTATAGTCTACTCTAGTCGACGACTATAGTCTTCTCTAGTCGACGACAATAGTATACTCTAGTCGACGACTAAAGTCGACTAGAGTAGACTCTAGTCGACGACTATAGTCAACTCTAGTCGACGACTATAGTCTACTCTATTCTACGACTATAGTCTACTCTGGTCGACGGCTATAGTCTTCTCTAGTCGACGACTATATTCTACTCCAGTTGACAACTATAGTCTACTCTAGTCGACGACTATAGTCTACTCTAGTCGACGACTATAGTCTACTCTAGTCGACGACTATAGTCTACTCTAGTCGACGACTATAGTCTACTCTAGTCGACGACTATAGTCTAGTCGACAACTATAGTCTACTCTAGTCGACGACTATAGTCTACTCTAGCCGACGACTATAGTCTACTCTAGTCGACGACTATAGTCTACTCTATTCGACGACTATAGTCTACTCTAGTCGACGACTAAAGTCTACTCTAGTCGACTACTATAGTCTACTCTAGTCGACGACTATTGTCTACTCTAGTCGACGACAATAGTCTACTCTAGTCGACGACTATAGTCTTCTCTAGTCGACGACTATAGTCTACTCTAGTCGACGACTAAAGTCTACTCTAATCGAAGACTAGAGTCTACTCTAGTCGACTTTAGTCGTCGACTAGAGTATACTATTGTCGTCGACTAGAGAAGACTATAGTCGTCGAGTAGAGAAGACTATAGTCGTCGACTAGAGAAGACTATAGTCGTCGAGTAGAGAAGACTATAGTCGTCGACTAGAGTAGACTATTGTCGTCGACTAGAGAAGACTATAGTCGTCGAGTAGAGAAGACTATAGTCGTCGACTAGAGTAGACTATAGTCGTCGACTAGAGTAGACTATAGTTGTCGACTAGAGTAGACTATATTCGTCGACTAGAGTAGACTATAGTCGTCGACTAGAGTAGACTGTAGCCGTCGACTACAGTAGGCTATAGTAGTCGACAAGACTATACAATAATCGTCAACTAAAGTAGACTATAGTCGTCGATTATAGTTGTCAAGTAGAGTAGATTTGATGTCAATTCGAGTACATTATTGTCATCGACCAGAGTAGACTTAAGTCATCGACAAGAATATACTTTAGCCGTCGACCGGAATAGACTTTAGTCACCGATTAGAAAAGTCTATAGGGTGGAATAGACTCATCGTTTTCGTCTAGTATTGACTAAAGGCGTGTCTCTACGACAGTTTTCTGCAAAGTTAGTAAATTTCTACATAATTATTATTTAATTCCGCCTCAAGTTTGTTTTTATAAAGTTATATTAAACACATGATTATTGGAGGTAAAACGATTTACTACAAATTATTTTAATAGTTTAAGTATTTTTAACAATTCAGTCACTCAACCATTAAATTTCCATTAGCAAGAACGGACCATTTCCCGCAGCTCTAGCAAAATGAAAACATCATTTGTATTTAAAATTTTGATAATATCAGCTGGTTTTCATATTATTTATACCTTTACGGCAAAGTTTACCAATGTTGAGTGTTACTCATATGATCAGAACTTTTCCCGGATCCAAAGGTGTAATCTCAAAGCGGTGGGTCGCAATAAAATCTCCTTGCATATTTATGTGAAAATGCTACAGATACCCGTTAGTAATATTACGGTGAGAAGAAAGTTATATTTCAAATAAAAAACTAAAATTTTGAAACTTTTTTCCTTCCAGGTCAATGCCCAATTACTGCGCAAAAGTATTGACTATCGCCCTTTTCTCTATAATATTACCACGGATTTTTGTGAGTTCATTAAAAATGGTCAGAAATATATGTTTTGGAAGATTTTATTAGATATTGTTAGACCCTATACCAATGTCAATCACTCCTGTCCCTATGATGTAAGTTTTGTCTTTTAAATTGATTTTTATCGGTTATTTATTTAAGATTTTGTTTGTTTTTTTTTAGCACGATCTCATGTGGATAATATCATTTTGCGTGAGGATTATTTCAAACTGATACCATTTCCTGCCAGTGACTATATGATACGCTTTCATGTTTTTGCCTATAATTTGCTTAAGGGTAGGGTTAGAATATTTATATCAGTAAAGGATTTTTGAAAAATACTTAGAATTTTTATAAAACTTTTACCAAGTTATACCGCCAAAATATTCTTATCATAGTTGAAGGACAAAGTCAATATCAATAACTACAAAGATCTATAATCTACTTTGGACTATGTTTAGTCGATGACTTTTGTCCACTCTAATCTAGTCTACTCCAGTAGACGATAATTGC
The DNA here is from genome assembly GCA_933228675.1 of Stomorhina lunata. NCBI lineage: Eukaryota > Metazoa > Arthropoda > Insecta > Diptera > Rhiniidae > Stomorhina > Stomorhina lunata. Next base: position 18,142,928 of record OW121743.1, read on the forward strand.
TCTATTCTAATCTACTCTACTCTACACGATGAATATATTTTTGTCATGTCCACTAAAGTCTACACTGCACGGAAACTACTATAGTCAGCTCGAGACTATAGCCTTTTCTACACCATTTTCAATTGAAATTGAGAAATATTCAATTGAAATTAAGAATATTCAATTGAAATTGAGAAATTTTCAATTGAAATTGAGAATTTTCAATTGAAAATGAGAAATTTTCAATTGAAATTGAGAATTTTCATTTGAAATTGAGAAATTTTCAATTGAAATTGAGAATTTTCAATTAAAAATGAGAAATTTTCAATTAAAAATGAGAAATTTTCAATTAAAATTGAAAAAATCCTAATTGGAAATGAAAAACATTCAGTTGAAATTGAGAAATTTTCAATTGAAATTGGGAATTTTTAAATTGAAATTGAGAAAAGTCCAATTGAAAATGAGAAATTTTCAATTGAAATTGAGAATTTTTAAATTTAAATTGAGAATTTTTCAATTGAAATTGAGAAAAGCCCAATTGAAAATGAGGTTGAATTTTTTAATTGAAATTGAGAAGTTTTCAATTGAAAATGAGAAATTTTCAATTGAAATTGAGAAATTTTCAATTGGAATTGAGAAATTTTAAATTTAAATTGAGAATTTGTCAATTGAAATTGAGAACACCCCAAGTGGAATTTCAACCTCATTTCAATTTAGGTTTTCTCAATTTCAATTCTAAAATTCACAATTTCAATTGAAAATTTCTCATTTTCAATTGAAAATTTCTCATTTTCAATTGAAAATTTCTCATTTTGAATTGAAAATTTCTCAATTCCAATTGAAAATTTCTCAATTTCAATTAAAAAAATCAACCTCATATTCAATAGGGCTTTTCTCAATTTCAATTGAAAAATTCTCAATTTAAATTTAAAAATTCTCAATTTCAATTGAAAATTTCTCATTTCCAATTGGGATTTTCTCATTTTCAATTGAAAAATTCTCAATTTCAATTGAAAAATTCTCAATTTCAATTGAAAAATTCTAATTTTCAACTAAAAACTCTCAATTTCAATTGAATATTTCTCAATTCCAATTGGGATTTTCTCAATTTCAATTTAAAAATTCTCATTTTCAATTGAAAAATTCTCAATTTAAATTGAAAATATCTCAATTTAAATTGAAAATTTCTCATTTTCAACTGAAAATTCTCAATTTCAATTGAATATTTCTCAATTTCAATTGAAAAGTCTCAATTTCAATTGAAAATTTCTCAATTTCAATTGAAAATTCTCAATTCCAATTGAATATTTCTCAATTTCAATTAAAAATTCTCAATTTCAATTGAAAATTTCTCAATTCAATTTGAAAATTTCTCAATTATAATTGAATTATAAACCCTCCTAATAACTGTTGCCTAGTGTAGTCAAATAAGTAATTACCTTAAACTAATTAAGAAAAAAATATTAACAATATATATTTTTATTTTTAACATTAGCTCCACTCAGTTCCATTAGCCGTCGCTGAAAGCATGAAAGTTTTAATCACTCTGTTCAAAATATTAATAATATTGAATGGAATTTTAACAATTTCTGGCCTAATCGTGAAATTTACTAATGTTAAATGTACAAGTTTGGATGAAAAATATGCCCTGATACCGGAATGTCGTTTGACCGCCTTGGGCCGCAATAAAGCAGCCTTAAGTGTTCATCTGAAAATGCTGCAGCTGCCTCTAAGTAATATATCTGTGAGTATAGAAGACCTATTATTTTATAGTCCAGAAATTTTGAATACAATAATACCTTATTTCCTCTTAGCTGGGAGGCCAACTGATGCGTAAAAGCTATGACTATCGTCCATTTCTTTACAATTTTACTACGGAATTTTGTAGTTTTGTAAGAAATGGTAACAAATTTCTATTTTGGAAAATTCTCTATGAAATTGCCAAGAAGTACAGCAATGTCAACCACAGTTGCCCCTATAATGTAAGTTCGTTTCAATGTCAACTGTTTATGTCAACAAATTTATGATACTAATCCAAATATTTTTAACAGCATGATCTTATTTTAAAAGATTTGGCCCTAAATGAAGAAATGATGAAATATATCATGTTTCCAGCCGGTGATTATATGGTTCGTTTATTTTTGTATTTTAGTAATACCGTCAAATTGAATGCGAATGTTTATTTTGTCATACGAGACTTTTGATCTGAAAAAAACATCTAAAAAGTTGAAATTACAATTAAAAAAATTTAAAAATTTATTTATTAAATTGTATATATTTTAAACTTGTCCCCGTACAAAATTTTCAATACAAGTTGTTGTTTTTGGAGTAATTTCTGACAACTTCGGACTGTTTTCGGTAGTTTCGTAAGAGAAACTACCTAAACCTTTAAAATCGGCTGTGCCGAATCTTGTATACCCACCATCAAGTTGTGTTAAATGTAGAAACATATCTCATATATCCATGAGGGTGCATCGCCCCCTTTTCATTTTTGTATTTCCTTAAGTTTTTTTATATGGGAGCTATGGTCCAATGTTGACCGATTGTAACAAAATTTGGCACACTGGCTGGTATTGACATAAGACTTTATTGTGATAAATTTAGTGGACATAGCTATTATAGTTTATTGGCATTTAAGTGTATTTTAGGTGGAATTTAGGCTGTTTCCGTAAGTGTTTTGTATGGGAGCTATGGTTAAATGTGAACCGATTTGGATGAAATTTTATATGCTGCCTAGTACTTATATAAAACTTCTATTTTCCAAATTTTATCATCATAGCTGTTATAATTTGTCATTTATTAGCAAATAAGCAATTAGCCTAGATGAGGTTATACGGGAGCTATGCTCACCAATCAATCGATTTCAATATCAAAATTTTCCAAAAAATTAAGAATATTTATGTCAAATTTCAGTTAGGGTTTTATCGTGCCGAAAACAGACAGACAGACGGACATCGCTTAATCGTCTTAGAATTTTATAAGGATTCAGAATATACTTCAAATTTGGCTTTTGAGCCAATATTTAGGAAATTACAAACGGAATGACAATCTCAATATACCCCCCATTCTTTTTGATGGTGGGAAGAAAAATTTAGACATATTTTACAACAAGAAATATATTTTTTTTATTTAAAGTGCAAATAACTCCAAATCCCTTAAGCATATAGAAAAAGTTTTTTAAAGAGAATTAGAGACAGTTTTATTAGCTTTTATGTTATATAAATTTTAACAAAATCGAACCGCCCGTTCCAAAGATATGAAGCATTTTTAAAAAATAAAAATTTGAAAATTTGTTGTTATAAAAAATATTTTTTTTAATTTGAAGTGCAAATAACTCCAAATCCGTTAAGAATAAAGAAAAGCTATTTTAAAAAGACTTAAAGTTAGTTCTATTAGCAATTATAATTTTCAATTTTCAACAAAATCGAGTAACCGGTTTCAAAGTTATCATGAATTTTAAAAAAAATGAAGCTTTTTTAAAAAATAAAATTTTCGAAATTTTTTGTAATAAAAAATATTTTTTTTAATTTTAATTGCAAATAACTCCGAATCCATTAAGCACAAAGAAAAACCGTATTAAAGAGACTTAAAGCATAATTTTATTAGCTTTTATATTCTATAGCCTTAAACAAAATTGAACAACCCGTTCCAAAGTTATGATGCATTTTTAAAAAATAAAAATTTGAAAATTTGTTGTTAAAAAAAATATTTTTTTTTTTAATTTGAAGTGCAAATAACTCCAAATCCGTTAAGAATAAATAAAAACTATTTTAAAAAGACTTAAAGACAATTTTATTAGCTTGTTTATTCTATAAATTTCAACAAAATCGAGCCTCCCGTTCTAAAGATATGATGCATTTTTTAAAAATAAAAATTTTTAAATTTTTTGTTATAAAAAATATTTTTTTTTTAATTTGAAGTGCAAAGAACTCCAAATCGTTTAAGCAAAAAGAAAAACTATTTTAAAAAGACTTTAAGAAAATTTTATAAGCTTTTTTATTCTATAAATTTCAATAAAATTGATCAACCCGTTCCAAAGATATGAAGCATTTTTAAAAACAAAAATTTTTAAATTTGTTGTAAAAAAAAATATTATTTTTTTAATTTGAAGTTTAAATAACTCCAAATCGGTTAAGCAAAAAGAAAAACTATTTTATAAAGACTTAAAGACAATTTTATTAGCTTTTTATTCTATAAATTTCAACAAAATCGATCAACCCGTTCCAAAGATATGATGCCTTTTTTAAAAATACAAATTTGTAACTTTTTTGTTATAAAAAATATTTTTTTTTAATTTGAAGTGCAAATAACTCCAAATCGGTTAAGCAAAAAGAAAAACTATTTTATAAAGACTTAAGGACAATTTTATTAGCTTTTTTATTCTATAAATTTTAACAAAATTGATCAATCCGTTTCAAAGATATGAAACATTTTTAAAAAATACAAATTTATAAAATTTTTGTTATAAAAAATATTCATTTTTTTTTTTTTGATTTGAATTGCAAATAACTCCGAACCTATTAAGTATAAAGAAAAATAATATAAAAGAGACTTTAAGTTGATTTTATTAGCATTTATAATCTATAGTTTTCAATAAAATCGAGTAACCGGTTTCAAAGATATCATGAATTTTTAAAAAAAATAAAAACTTAAATTTTTTTATGAATTTTTTTCTTTAATTGAAAATAGCTTTAAATCTGTTAAACGCATAAAGAAATGGTTTTTAAGTGATTTGAAGATAATTTGATTAGCTTTTATAATCTGTATTTTTTAATAAAATCGAAAAACCGGTTCCAAAGATATGATTAAATCAATGGATCAGTCATATCAAAAAGGCAAATTTTTTCTATCAATTTCGTTGAGTTTTTCATTTTTAAAGTTTATATAACTACAAATTTTATTTGGACGACTCCATTTTTGACTCAAAAGTCTTTTATCGTAAAATAAATATTGCCATATAATTTGAGTGTACTATTGGTATAATAGTGTAAACGTATAAGATAATCACCCACCGGAAATAAAATATTTTTCATCAAATCTTCATTTAAAATTAAATCTTTCAAAACTAGATCATGCTATAAAAATTTAAATGAAATTAAATTTTATATACAAAATTTTGAAAAAAAAAAATATATATATATACTCACATTATAGGGACAACTGTGATTGGCATTGGTATTACTCTTGATAATATCATAGATAACTTTCCAAAATAAAAACTTGTGACCATTTTTCACAAAACTACAAAATTCTGTGGTAAAATTATACATAAATGGACGATAGTCATAGCTTTTGCGCATTAACTGGGCACCGATCTGTAAGATCGTTCAAATTTGATATTAACTTTGATTTTAGTTATCTTAAATTTACCTCCAAATTCCTGAGAGGCAACTGCATCATTTTCAGATGAACACTCAGGGCAACTTTATTACGGCCCAAAGCTCTTAAGCGACATTCGGGTATAAGGGCATACTTCTCATCCAAAGTTTTACAATTTAAATTCGAAAATTTTACTATAACTCCGGGAATTATTTCAAATCCATTCAAAATTATCGATATTTTGAATATGGTTATTAACAATTTTGTACTTATGGCCTCTGACATATTTTGAATTGAGCTGATGTTTCGAGAACAATATAACTAAAATTGCTTTATTTTTATAACAGTTTAAGGCAATTAGTTATTTATTTGATACGAGTAATTATAGTTTTTAATTTTAGAACTTATGTTAAATGGAATATTAACTATAATTAATATCTATAATTAAAATGAAAATGATAAGGTAACCAGATGTGAAGACCCGGCATTGTCAGTGTCTGACTATCTGCACATATAGTCAGACAGGCTATGACTGAGCTGCAATAAAACTTGACCTAATAGCACTTAAAATTATGTTATTATGGTAAGAATCTATCAACGAATTTGTATGAATAAAAGAAGTCCAAAAGCTACAAGAACACCCAAAATTTTTAAATTTTTCACAAGTGTTTTTTTTTTTAAATTTGGAATTTTTGGGAGTTTGTTCAAGTTATCATAAGATTTAAACTACTTGTCCAATTTTATTGAAAATACATCAATGTTTCAATAACAAAATTGTCCTTAATATATGCTTATCCAAGTTTTCTGTGATTAATGGTTTTAGAGTTATTGACATTACAATGTCATAAATCTTTTTTTTTTTTGTGAAATTAAGAAAATTTTATTTATTTGAAAATTCATAGAAAAATCAAACTTTCTATTGTATGGCTGTTAAAAGTAAACAAAATCGTGTGAAATTTTGGACTAACTTATAAAAAAAATGAGTTTTGTTTTTGGAATATAGCTTTTAAAATTAGCAGAAATTTGTGTATTTTTTATACCCACCATCAAAGTTAATGAGGGGGTATATTGAGATTGTCATTCCGTTTGAAATTTCCTTAATATTGGCTCAAATGCCAAAATTGAAGTATATTCTGAATCCTTATGAAATTCTAAGACGATTGAGCAATGTCCGTCTGTCTGCCTGTCCGTCTGTCTGTCTGTCCATCTGTCTGTCCGTATGTCCGTCCGTCTGTCTGTTGAAATCACGATAACGCCTAAACGAAAGGAGCTAGCTCACTGAAACGTAGTAGAAACATTTGCCATCTATGAGAAAATTTTGGTATCGAAATTGGGCAAAATTGGTTAACATTTGACCATAGCTCCCGTCTAACCTCGTCTAGACTAATCACTTATTTGCTAATAAATGATAAATTATAAAAGTTATGATGGCAAAAAAATTTCATCGAAATCGGTTCACATTTAACCATAGCTCCTATATAAAAAACTTACGGAAACAGCCTAAATTCCACCTGAAATTCACTTAATTGCCAATAAATGATAAACTGTAATAGCTTTGACCACTAAATTTAGCACAAGGAAGTCTTATGTAAAGGCCAGCCAGTGTGCAAAATTTTGTCGCAATCGGTCACCATTTGACCATAGCTCCCATATAAAAAACTTACGGAAATACAAAAATACAAAAAGAAAAGGGGGTTTATATTCGTCTGTCCTTTAGATAAAAGCGCGACAGCTCCTTAACTACAAAAGCTAGAAAGACAAAATTTTACAAAAGGAAGTCTTATGTGAATGCCAGCCAGTGTGCAAAATTTTGTTACAATCGGTCACCATTTGACCATAGCTCCCATATACAAAACTTAAAGAAACACAAAAAGAAACGGAGATTTATGTCCGTCTGTCCTTTAGATAAAAGCGCGACAGCTCCTTAACTACAAAAGCTAGAGAGACAACATTTTACAAAAGTATTTTTGATATGTAGCAAAAGCTGTGTATTGAAAATGCACGAAATCGGTTTACATTTAGTTAGAGCTCACATATAACCCCGATCCGGGAAATACATAAATGCTGATAGATTGAGTACAATTGTAATAGCTACGACGACAAAATTTAGAAAAGAGAAGTTTTATGCAACTTTTGGTCAGTATATCAAATTTTATGGGAATCGGTATATATTTGACCATAGCTTTCATATAAAAAGCACTCCCGGAAGCCACCAAAATGCAACAAATGTCAATTGAAAACTATTAAAATAAAAACTGTGATAGCTATGGTCACTGAATTTTGCACAAATAAGCTTCATATAAATACCAGCCAGTGTGTAAAATTTTGTGGGAATCGGTCCACATTTGGCTATAGTTC